>MJUU01004626.1:97258-114410 GCA_002080025.1 Modiolus philippinarum | reverse complement strand
GGGGGGGGGGGGGGGGGGGCTTGCTTTGATTCATTTAAATTGGTATATGTAAACTCGTGTTTAATGATAGAAACAATTCATTTGTAAAGGACTGACAAATTGCCATTTAGCATTATTTTTTTGGCGAAAGATAATTTTGATTGTCATACCATGACCAAATGAAATAATGTGATATAAATGTTCATTGGACAGTGTTCCTACAATTCATTAGGAGTCTCATTCATATATAATGCACTTGAAGTGAGAAACATTCCAATGAGCACTCACTTCTCCATTACCACCCCGGTAAACGTGAGATCGTCAACTCGGACGGGTCAGCAACGCGGATGTAAACAAATATAGATAATGAGAGTTTTGTAACGGGCCCATGCAAAAAATATTTATGCATTTTTTGTTATTTTTTAAATACAATGACATAGTAAACTTTGTATCCTAGCTACAAAGTATATACATCAGCTTTTAAAATGATTTTTTATATGAAAAATGAAAACCTAGATGCGATCGGCAACGCAAAATATTTCTAAAAAGCGATCGTATAACTTACGATAAGCGATCGGATAACTTACTAAGTAAATATAGATATTTATGTGACTACAAAAGGGCGAAATTTTCTGTGGTTTAATATTTGCAAACAGAGATATAAACTCGTTAGTAGTTAATATAAAAATTAATCAATAATATTAATTGTTGTAACATCACACCAAGAATCTCTCAAGAGCTAGTATCGTTCATCTGAACCATGATTAGTGTATTAAGTGGGTTGAAAACTCTGAATGGCCTTTCCCATGTGGCCAATGATAACCTGGAGCTGTTGCAATCTTTGGTTAGTTGTAGATCTGCTGAACAAGAATTTAGAAGTGGACCATTCAAGATAGTTTCTGTGAAGAGGCTCCTTAAATATGTTGCCATGGGGTCCCATGTTAAACTTTTTCCCACTAGCAACCATCTTGGATGAGGTGCAGTTCTGCGTGATATCAGTTTTTGGACGGGAGCATTGTGACCAAGTTTGGTTCTAATTGGTCTTGAAGTTTGAGAGAGGATCAATGGACGTCCAACGTTAATTTGTTGGCACCCATCTTGTATGAGTTACTGACCTGCCGGATTCCTTTTAAGAGGGGGCCATCTAAGGATATTTATGAATAAATTTGGGGGTAACTATACTAGTAGTTTCAGAGAAGATCTTTGAATGTGCATCCCATAGGTTAACATGTAACACTATATGTTCCCCTTTAGCGGTCTTTTTTGACAAAGTTCCGTCCTCCCGGGTATAACTTGTAATGGGAATACCCAAGGACAATTATGATCACACTGGGTTTCAATGGGCCAAGTATTTTCAGGAGAGAATATCTTTCCATGAATAAATTACGACTGATGGACTGAAGATAGACGGTGGTCGCTGATTGATGGCGAAAAACCTGCAGTTGTTTATAGCCAGAATAGAATAAAAGGATATAGATTAGATGTAAAGACTACAGTTTTTATTAAGAAGAATGGATATGGTAAAATGGCTACAAGAATCCACCAGAGGACCACCAAAAACGTTGAAAACAAATAAACAGGGCCACATTCACATTGAGCCTCTGCACCTTCAAAACAATTAAATAACTACTATTTTTTGTGCCCTTTATGTCCATTTCTGAAAACAATGTTGGCAAAGCAAAACTTAAGAAACCAAAACGACAAGTCAACTACAGGTAAAAATGCACGGCTTTCCAGGGAATGATGGCATGTGGTTCCTGAACTAAGTATCAAAACAGACATAAGGACGAATAAAGAAAGAAAAATCCATTGGTTTACTTTTCAAAATATGTATGAGCAATGAAGACAAATGGAGTAAATTCACATGAGACAAAGATGCTACAAATACATGGTAAATGTGTTGCGGATAATGCTATGTTTTGATGCCAGATGGACAGATAGACGAACGGACGCAAGTGACAAGTAGTGATATGTCTATCCTGCACTAGGTGAAGTTAACACGAAAATACAATGTACTGGCTAGTAACAGAGATTTTTTCAATAGCGGTGATAGTACGTTTACGTTTCCGTATTATTTTATGCCCGCCACGAATGCGGAAGGGGCATAAACATTTACCCTTGTCCGTACGTCCCGATATTAAGTGTTGACTTTAAGTCCACATGTTAGTAACCCTATGTAAAATTTGAATAATATTACATCCGTTCATGCACCTTGAGTAGTAGAACAAGATTCATCAACAATTAGGTGTTCATGACATACACTTTACGTTTGAGTGACTTTTGTTAAATTTTGTGTTTAATGGTGAATAAAAGGATATGGAGTAAATGCACATGAGACAAAGTCTCTACAAATACATGGTAAAAAACAAGCAAAGGAACAACGCTTTTATTGTTGTTCTTCATCTTGAAGTCACCATGAGGCCTTCAACAATGAGCTTTGCTCATACCTCATAGTAAGTTCAAGACGGCCCCTAGCACCGGTTTAAGCGGAATTCTTTGCTAATTGTCGAGCAACGCTACATCCATGTCTTTCTTGGTCATGGGTGCGGGTTATTAACCAGCAACTAACCAACATACCAAAATGATGCTTCCTCAAATTAATTGCCTTGGTGAGTACTACCTAAATCATTGACAAATAAGTGGCTTTGACCTATATTTTACGTTTGAGTGACATTTTTGAATTTTGCGTTGAATACAATTTTACAACAACTAAACATCCTATATCAATGGTCTGGTTCGTTTCATCCTTACCCGGTCTAGGACAACCACGTGATCGACCTAACCCGGTTAGTGAACAGAAACGAACGAAGCGGTTGAAAAAAAATGACGGACATGGTCTTGAAGCTGTTGCGTATTCTGCAATGGACATGTTAGATTTTTCGGAGGACGAATTTTCTTCATTTCTATACACCAAACAAATTATCTTATTATCCTACAATAAAATAATGTTATATTGTCCTCTTATGTGGACAATTATGTTGGGGAGGGGCAATTTACTCTCTGCTTATTTACTTATCTATCAAGGACTAATTACGTGTTTTCATTTTCATTTTTTCAAGTTATATTCAGTTATAAAAACTGCCACAGCATTAAAACTTGTTTTATTCAAAAACTATATTATGGCATTTGTCATGATGCGCCAACATTTGTTGTACATTTCAGGTTTGATGTGTTTAATTTATGCTCATATTGTATTTGTTTTATCACAAATGTTCGTCTAGATGTTAAATTCTTAAAGTATAGATTCACCACAATAACCTTAACAAATAATAATTACTCTTGTTGCATTTAGTTTCATTCAAATTAAATTTTCTCCGCCATCTTTAAACCGAGTGCGCCGCTCATTTCAGAACGGTCTAACCCGGATGAACTCAAATTTAGAAACGAATGAAAAACCGAATAGACCGGAAGCAAACGGTCTAACCCGGGCAAGAGGAACGAACCGCCCCAATAATGTTGACACCTTGATGAGTACTTTATATATAAAGGGCAATTAGGTGTTTTTGACCTACATTTTACGATTGAGTTACTTGTAAAATTTTGTGTTTTAAGTCATTAACAGCATAGCCCAATGATATTTAAGGAAAATGTATTTTACTGGTGGGAGCTTTACAATTCTAGGATCATTGTGGTCGCTTTGACCTACATTTAACGCTTGAATGACTTTGCTAAAATTTTCATTTAATGCCATTTCCTAACAGCTGAACATTATATTATATTGATGTTTAATCGAATAAATCACCACCGTGAGTCCCAAATAATTCATAGATGATTTTATTACCTGATAAAGTTTATGCTCCATTGACTAAGTTGGACATTTTTGTTAAGGTCCATTACTAAACATATATTTATTGAACAATGGCATATGTAATATTCATACCTGCAACCTATCCCTGTATGAGGGTGATTTCCCCAAATTTTCAGAATGCAATATGCAATAATTTCTTACTTGTTTTACAAAACTGATATATATGCATATTTATTAAACAGTTATTTGTAATGGTAGTTCTTGATTCCATTCATAGTGCACGTGACCGCGATCTAATTTTAATTACGCATAATTGACTTCGGACTTTTATACATTGCAAAATTTGTCAACGGGGTATCGGTATCTTATAGACACATTATCTAGTTTGTTGTGAAGAAATTCTGCCATGAAATATGGGGTCTGTTTCCTTGTTCGGTTTAGTGCAAATATCGGCCAAATGTAGTTGCAAATCATCATACTAAGGAATGTCTGCTATATTTTTGTCCTTTGGATGATCAAGTAGTAACATATTATGCTAATTGGAAATAAAATGTATGCGAATTGCATAAAATTGTTTTTATTCAAATTGTATCAATCGGGTGACATGTTGAAACAGGTTTTGATGATTCAATACATTCTCAAAAATTGTCCACTAAGGAAACAAGTGACGATGCAAAGGTTTTTAACATCTTTTTGAATGTATTGAAAGTATCAAGGAATCGGAAGCATAACCGCTGATGAAACCCTCGGAGGGGTTGGTCTATCGACCGCTGGTAGGAAAAAAAAATAACAAATAACCAATTTTGTGTCCTGGATAGAAGTTGTAAATGCGTACCACTGCCTGATCCACGCAACCTCATCTTGCGACTAAGAACATCACATAGCTAAAGGAAATTTAGCTGCTCGGCTATTATACCAGAGTGTTGAATTTATCTTGAACAAAAATACTGCCTTGTACAATGTATAATAATAAACGTGTGAATGATGTGAGTTTTTGATTCCTTGATAAAAATAACTGGCCAGTAGCGGTCTGGGTAATTCCGTAAATTGTTATTACTAACTCTGTTTCAAAAGTTGCACGATCGCATGTTTATCATCACTGACTAGTTGTACGATCGCTTATTACATCGTTGCCGATCGCATAAATTATTGCAACTTGTTGAAAAGAAACGCAAATTAAAAGTTATTATTATGTTATAGATTCCCGCGTGAATGATTTAAATTTAGAATGTGAAAGTCATGGTAGTTTCACATTCATTGCCATGAACTGTGATAGAATTATCAAATATGAGTAAACGAATCGAGATATGGGAATGAAGTGGGGCTTTCCTACGATATAAAATGAGTTTTCTGTTTAGAAAATCATTCGGGAAGAGAATGTAAAGGCAGAATTATAAGGTTTGGGCTATTTTATTGAAAAAATTGAAAACGAAGCGAGCGGGGTATCAGGCATAGGATTTGTCTTGTGTTTTTGTCTCCGAGATTCATATTTGATAGTAAACAATTTTTTTTCTAGGCCGGGAGCAAGTCCCTGTGCTTCATGAGGCATTAACAAACAGAAGGCGAGAAACATTCCAACAAACAAGAATAACTGTTGCAGCGTTATCAAAATTATAAAACGTTTCTTGCCTCAGATTTGGGAACACACTTCAACTTATCCCAGTCAGCATAAAATGAGAATGATGTCACCGATCATCTTTTCCTGTTATAGGGCTTTGAAAATCAGGCCAAATTCAGTTTTTTCAGCGATATTTACAAGGAATATATAGGGAACTGTAAGAACACGAGTATTGTTTAGCTTTCATAAGAAATTAATTTCAGATAGATTTTTTATTTTTTGATATTTCAGAGGTATACACTTCAGTTGTATATGGAGCTTAAAAACCTATATGTCACCGTTTGATTAAGAGAGATATTTATATAATTTACGAAATAGACAATATTTACGGGAAAATGGAGCTAATGCGCGGGAAAGTGCAAGTCAATCTATTATGACATCACAATGAAAAAGCCAAATAAGGAATATTCCGGCTTGAATATCAAGTCAATTCCGCATTCACAAATGCTCCAATCGAATGCGCCGTGTATAAGTGTCGATATACCCTAAAATGGGAATCGGTTTCAATGTTTTTGCCTCTAACGGGGAAGTTATAAATAATTACATTTTATTTGTAAGGTCACGTATATTTCAGACTTTACTTTAGTAATAGCACGAACAAATCATTATTCATTTACCAGAAATTTAACGAATTTGATCCAGATTTAACCATTTTCAAATGTAATTGTTGTGCATATTTCATTTCAGGAATCAAGAAATACTTTGAAAGTCTCAAAACCTGGCAAGATGCACAGGTAGGTCAAATATAAATCAGAAGAATATATGTAATTAAGTTTTCTTGTCTGAACTATAAACACCCTAGTAAGCGAACGGTTTTGTTAAGCTGAGTTCGCGTAAAATTGGTATAGTCTGGTTGAGTAACGTAAAGGCCGGTTACGAAAAATATAAACGAATTTCTTTTTAAGGTACATAAACAGTAATGTTCATATGCATGAGATTTTGTTAAAAGTCGGGCACAACTGAAGAATTATAATCCTACTAACCAAAAGTATGGGTCACCATGCTTGAAATTCTAGAACTCAGGTCAAAGTTTGCTCACTTTTGGCCATTTTTCGCCTGAATTTACAGTGTGCACAGGAAAATATGGGAAGGCATTTTTCAGCTTAATAAAAGTGAACCTTTTATCCATGAGAATTTCATATCTTTTTGTAAATAGATAGTTTATGATGCGATCTTTTGGTTGCAACGAAAAAAAATGTATATGTCACCATGCTTTTAAAGTAGATATTTTACATAGTGTCTGTAATAAACATAACTTACGAGAAAAGGGAGTTATGGACTAAATAAGACGTTTTATATTAGCCAATCAATTATTACGTCACAAATATAAAATCCTCTCAAAAGACTGTTCCCGTAAAGAAATCAAACCAAACCCGTATTCTACTTTTGTATTTTTCTAATGTGCGATTGCACTGCGCAGCGCAACAGTGTCTATCTATCTTAAGTAACAATGGATACTATTTTGTCCCAGTTTACAGTAAAGGTTAGTCTTGTTTTTTTATATTTGAACATTTACATTATTCAGATTACTAGGGATGATGATAAGAAGGACTCATGGTATGTTGGATTCATTCTGTACATTGAAATTCCCTCCTAAATTTCAATTACGTTGTTTCGAATATACTCTTGTAACTATATTTCAAATAATTTTTATAATTTTCATGTCTTATTTACTTTATTGTGTCGCCTGCTGTGAGCAAAGTCGACACATGGGGATTATATTACTATCCGTCGTCTTACGTCGTCGTCGTCGTCGGCGTCCTGCGTCGTCTGTCGGTTTTTGAATCTGTAACTCCTTCAAAACTGCTTGTCCGATTATGTTGTTCACTTTGTGTAGTTCATGTGCATCTGATACTCGTAATTTTGATTTTACAGATTTTATAGGCTCAATGAGCCAAAATTGCTCAGTTGTGAGTCTGTCGGGTTTGAATCCGCAACTCCTTCAAAACTGCTAGTCCAATTCAAATCAAACTTTCAGGATATGTTGTTCACATGGTGTAGATGTGCACCTGATACTTAGAATTTTGATTTAACAGATTTTAGAGGCTAAAGGAGCCAAAATTACTCATTTGTGCGTCTGTCAGTTTTTGAATCCCCAACTCCTTCAAAACTGCTAGTCCAATTCCAACCAAAATTCATGATATTTTTTCACCTGGTGTAGATGTGCACCTGATACTTAGAATTTTGTTTTAACAGATTTTAGAGGCTCACGAAGCCAAAATTGCTAATTTGTGAGTCTGTCAGTTTTTGAATCCCCAACTCCTTTAAAACATGTTAAAACTGCTAGTCCTAGTCCAATTCCAACCTAAATTCATGATATTTTTTCACCTGGTGTGGATGTGCACATGATACTTAGATTTTGTTTTACATATTTTAGAGATTTACGGAGCCAAAGTTGCTCATTTGTTGTTCTGGTTAGTTAATCCTCAACTCCATCATAGCTATAGGTCAGATTCAAACCAAACTTGCAGGATATGTTGTTCACCTGATGTTGTTGTGCATCTGATATGTAATATTTTGATTTAAAAGATTTTTGAGGTTCACTGAGCCAAAATAGCTCATTTGTTAATTTAGTTTGTTAATGTGGTATTCAAAAACTATAAGTCATATTCCAATCAACCTTTCAGAATTTGTTGATCATTTAATTTAATTGTGCACCTGATACTTACAATTTTGATTTTACTGATTTAAGAGGTTAACTTGGCCAAAAATGGCTCTTCTGTAGTGCAGGCGACACAAGTGTTCCATGGAACACCAATCAATTTTTGTAAAAGTACTCGTCTTTATAAACCGGACTTTTTTCAAGATTGATTTTAACTATGAGTCTTTTTGTGTATTATTTTTAGCCATTCACCACACAAAGTAGAGGGTTTGGATCCACAAAGAAAAACGAGTTTAACCCTATCGCAATTTTTGCACTTGTCCCAAGTAAGGAATATGTTGTTATTCGCTTGTCCTTGTCTTCTTATAATTTTAGTTTCTTGATATTCAGGTTATTGGATGTAGTTTGCTTCCACTGATTTTCATTTGTTTACTTTTTGGGACCGTTTAGAGCTTGCTGTATGGCGTGAGGTTCCTTTCTGTGTTGAAGACCGTACGGTGACTCCACGATGCTTTGTTTTGGGTCTTTTTTTACTTGAAGATGTTATGCCCAATTCCTTCCTTTTTCTTAATAAGTTTCAGATGTCATTATATCGTATATATGTATTTTAAGAAAAATATGACAAGTGAAATATGTTAATATGATGCTTCAATCAGTAAATGCGTGTAATTAGGAATAGCTAGTTATTTTTTCTAGTTTTGGAACAATAAAGTATCTCTTTCATACCAAAATCTGTTCATAAAAATTGCAATGAGTTAATGCTTTAACATTCACCTTGCCATATGACTTAATTGAAAAGTCCACATAAGTTTTATGCTTTAATGCCTCAGAATTCATTAATGTATAGTGCTTTGACAGAACATATATTGAAACTTTCTGATATACAAATATAAGAGCATAAGAAGTTTGCATTTGTACGTGTATAAAACTAAGGGATATTAGACATCCAGGGCAAGTTGAGACTTTAATGCGCAGACGATAATTGTTATCTCGCAACTAGTGTCTTCCAGTTTTGGTATTTGCATAATGTAATTACATTTTTATGCTAGCGATTGTTTAAAACACTCCAAAACCAAAGCAATGTTCATGCCTTCTGATGTGCTCGGATTTCTTGCCTTATAAAAATCATACGGACCAACTTTTACATATTATTGCGGGGAAATGGTGTAAATCCTGTCTTACACAGAGGGGTAATAAAAAGGTAAGAAAGTTTTTGTAATAAAGATAGCAAAGTAAAATATTTGTACGTAGGCGACATTTTTGTAGGACTACTGCACAGCATGGGGAGGAAGACTAGCAACAGTTTGGTCGTACTATGAAAATGAATATATGAAGGATCTGACTGATCGTGAGTACAATTATCTCAACAACGTATTCATTTTTAAGTATATCTTATTTTAATAAGTTGTGGAAATAAGGTCTGGAAGTGAAAAGAAATAACAGCTAATTAATTTGTAATGTTGCATGGTGATATAAGCGAATTTTGTACTCAGCTAAATCTTATGAGATTGTCAGAATTTACATTTGATCATATATATATTTACAGACACCATTAGTAGCTTTTATAATACATTGTACCATTATCATTTCATTATAACATGTATAATGATTAGTGCCATGCAGGGCAGAAACAAAGGTTCTTCACTGTTGACGATCTGTTGTCTGGTTCTCTAAGGTTCATCAGGTATGGCCCACACTTTTCATCTCAGCTTTATAAATTTGAAGGATCTTCTTCGTGTAGTCTTGAGTCTTCCTCTCTTTCGATTGCCTTCACGTGCCCAGCTCAGCCTGACTTAAGAATGTGAAGTGTTGTCTTTCATTATTGCATGCTATTCACTTCAAATTCCTTCTTATTAATATTGTGAGCATATCCTGTCGGTTACTTTGCAAATCGTTGGTACTGATGGTTCTGGGTCAGATTAAACGGAGTTTGGGATATTCAGTGTGAAATTTTGATGCATCATTAAATCCTGCACTGTCATTTTCCAGCAATAAGAACGTACAGATGTTGAAAGTACAAATCTCTGGTATAATTTGAGCTTGGTTGATTTACTGTAATTGCTTGATTTCAAAATATTGTTAAGAGATATGAAGATGTTTCTATCTTTCCCAATTCGGAACGATGTCACCATTTGCTCCGTCGTCTATATTAGATTGGCAGGTAAAGTTGTCAGTTGTTCGAAGGTTTCTATTATGAACTTTTTAAGGTGAATCATTTGTTGTGTTTAATGTTATACATTTTGTATCGTTTCACTTATCGTAGTCCGATATTTTTGGCAAAAGTAGAAAAGCGAGCTGTCGTCTCCTGCATATGTTGGTGTATATGCGATAAACTTGCAGTGTAATCCGAAAGATAAGACCTTCTAGAACAGTGTCCATATTTCCATCGTATTCCATCAACTTGTACCAATAGTTAGCCGGTCTATTATTATATTTATAGTACTGATGACATCACATATCATTGTCTAACTATTTTACATCTTTTTGGACATGTAACACAGAACTTGGTTTTCTCTCATTAACTGATTCTCTGAAAAAAAGTATTCAATGTCCATTTAATTTTGTAGAAATTATATTTAGTTGCACTTCAGAAAATTCAAACATTGTAATTGACTATATTGTTTTGATAGTAAAATACTTCATTTATACATGTAAATTGAAATGCTTAAAACCTAATTTAGTAACAAATCAAAAAGGAAATATCAGTCGAAAAGATGGCCAGTTCACTTTTTTTCTGTTGCAAGTGAAGAGACTATAGACAAGAAATGAAGAACTATATCTGCTGCATTTGAGGATTGGACACACAATTATATCATATATACGATTTTCAATAATTATTTGAATAAAGTAGATTATAATATTATTCATTGTGCGGTTATGCAGATGTAAACTTGGATTCTATTGGCTGATTAACCACCTGCTAAATAACCATGTCCGCCCTACACAAGACAATCAATAATCATGATAATGTAGTGTTTCACCTACATGTAGACCAGTAATTCAAAAGCGTACATATAAGAATTGTACATAAGGACAAAATTCACAAACATGCAGTAAGCATGTATAAATAAACATATCGTAATTAAAGTTTAACATAGTTTACTTCGGGAAAAAAATCCACGTAATGTAAAAGATATTTACATTAAAAAATTAAAATGTGAAATACATCTATACTTGGAATAACATGTAAATGAAATATTATATTTGCATTCATTTTCAAAGGTTTTCGCTCCATGTATTACGAAAACGCCATGTAAACTTTATACAACATGAAAAATCAATACACCATTCGGCTGTGTATTGTCCAGAGTACGCGGTCAGTCGACATAGCGTTTATGTGTATTTCCGTGTAGTTAAATGCAGGTCATGTTGTAATTATCGTTTTCTTAGTTAAACACAAACAGGTTTGCATAACCGCACAAAAATGTTATCATGCATTGAACCAACTAATATGATTATTTAGATAGTGTCGAAAATGGTTGAACGGCGCGACCTGAAGGTCGCTTGCCGTTCAACGATTTTCGACACTATCTAAATAATCATACAAGTTAAGCTTTTCTAAAAAGCTACCGGCTCTTAGCTTTTTTACTCAATAAAATTATATGATATGTGAAGTGTGTGCAATAGCCTCCAGTGTTCGATTTTGGTCAACAACCCATGCAAAATGATAACAAAATAGAAACGAGCTGTTAAGTGTTGCAATAGACTATGTTTTTGGTTCATTGGACTGGGAGCACGGACCTCTTGATTTGACTAATCTCCAGTAATTTCTAGAGGGAGTGCAGTACATGGGTTTTTACCCATGCAGATATGGGGTGTTCCTTGATTGGATGAATATCTGGTACACTCTACATACATTGTAAATAGATGATTTCCCGAGAATTCGTAATGTTGCTAATCTCAGTAATAATTATATGTCTCTGTGATAACAGAACTAATCACTCGGTGTAAATTTTCAACTGAATAAACGTCTCTTTTTCTCAAAGTCATTTAATTACACACCATGATATAAAAGGGCAACAGGAACACCTAGAGTCACTGAAAATTATAATTACTCGCATCAATCTGCTAGGGAACTACACAGGAAAAACACAAATACGTTACAACGATAGGAACTCGGACAGTTATCCACGTTATACCATTGGGTTCGGAACGACTTACTATGATGATTGTAAAAACGACCCAGCAATGTTTTATTACGGGATCGTTGAACATACTTTACATTGTTCTAACTTTAAACCAATCAAGGAAAAGAATCAATTAATTTCATTTGCGATTGTAATTTTTAGCCAATACAAGTTAAGAAAGTATTCACCCCAGGCTAACTTCCGGCGACTGATTATTTATATCGGCTCCCGGGGGAGCCGGTAATTAGTTGGTTCAATGCATGATAACTTATATTGTCACGATTATATATGTATTTTTCTTCAATATAAACTTACGTTTGTAATTATAACACTGGTGTTTTTTTCCTGAAAGTAAAGAATTACAAAAAAAACTGTTTTCATTTGGAGCATGATGCTGCTGTTCTGTACACTACAAATTAAGTTATTATAGTCATGGAAGCTCTTGATAATATTGACTATTTTGGTGGTCGTTAGATTTAAATGTATATTTCAAAAGCTTTCTCAGTGAATATTATCAAAGATCTCTAAATAAATCTACGAAGTTGGTCAAAGTTTATCTGCCATTCAGTGCATAATATATAAGTTCGACACATCCTCTCCTTTGTCTGAATCCTTCTTGTTCCTTACTCAGGCATTTATTTGTTGCTGCAAAAATTTTGTTGATTATTATCTTTGTGAGTAATACCAAATCAGTTATGGTACTTGTTGAGAACACCTTTCTTTAGTATTTTGATAATGAGTCCATACCGCCGGTCGTCAGGTATTTGCTGAGATTCCAAATACTTCTCAAAAGTAGGATGCAGAATCGGAAGTTTTAACTACAGGGTCTGCGTAAAAAAACTCCCTTGATGGTGGAGATGTTACTATATTTAGGTCGTTTTCTGCTAATGGTATATCATTATGTTCTACAAGCGGTCTGATCAAAATGTTTTTATAGTGATAACGAAATCTTGCGCCTTGTTAGCTATTTCTGTTTATTTTCTAGTATTAAGTATTTTTTTTTATCTTTTGCTCTTTCTTTTCGGCCACATCTTCCTTTTTTCCAGGTAGGTTTTTTTATTTACCCTTCCATGCTATTTTTTCACTTCTTTGTCAGCTAATTTTTATTCATCTTTATACTTTTCATTCAAACTTTCTCACATCCTTCATAGCGGTAAGCTTAACTCTGATTTAATTCTCCGTGTTAAACTGATCCAAATTTAAAGCAAATACACAATGATCAGAAGACGCGGATAAGTATACTGAACAGCAATAATGGTATGTCTTTTACTGATTAGTATACTTATCTGCGTTATTCTGACCATTGTGTATTGGCTCATTAATAGGATGCTGAGATAGGATCGGTTTTACACGGAAAGATACATCCAAGTTTAGCGGATCGCTTTAAAGGGTATGTTTGTGCTCAATAACTTCAGTTTGATATAGCTTCTTTTTCAATAGTGTTCAAGGGTCAAATCATTTACTGAATGGCGGTCTTCATGCTTTTTTTCTAAGCTTTACTGTGACCTTGGCAATGACTACTAGGTGCTGATCAATACCAGCATCCATATCTTTTAGACTATACCATCTATTGATGATCCTCTCCATTTTCTCTTACCAAGATATGATCGATTTAGTTTCTGTCTGTCCCTTTTTCTGAGTTCCAAGTTAGTTTATGTTTTATCCAATGTGAGAAAAAAATGTACATTAGGTTGTTCAATGTACAGATGTCTGCCAAAAGTCATCGTTTTTATTTGTTTCCACAACCATTTCTCCCATTACTAGATTGGATCCTGTGTTTTTATGTCCAAATTAAGAATTTAAATTACCGATGAAGATGAGAATGTCATAACCAGAAGATAATTAAGATTATTTCGTACAAAATGTCCTTACAATTTTCATAACTTTCTTTTCACTATATTTTCACTGTCTTTTCTTGGCGCAAAAAACTGTATTATTGTCATGTTGTTGTGACGACCTCTGGATTTAGCTGTCCATTATCTGCTGTTTATTGGTATTCATTCAATCAATTTCTTCTCCATTCCTTTATTTAATATCAAAGCAACACCTACTGAATGATGGAAATTGCATCGTCCTGTTTTGTGATCGACTTTTTTAGCGATCGTCTATTATTAGCTCACCTGACCCGAAGGGTCAGTGTGAGTTATTGCCATCACTTGGCGTCCGTAGTCCGTCCGTCCGTTAAACTTTTCACATATTCATCTTCTCCTCTGAAACCACAGAAGCAAATTCAACCAAACTTTACAGGAATGATGTACTTAAGGTCCTAAACAAAGATGGCTCATTTCGTCTGATCCGACGAAAAACATGGCGGCCAGCACGGAACATGGTTTAACATAGGACCCTATGGGAAAATCACATTGAAACCACTGAAGCAAATTCAACCAAACTTTACAGGAATGATGTATGGAAGGTCCTTTACTAAGATTGCTCATTTCGTTCCGATCCGATACAAAACGTGGCCGTCAGCGCGGAACTAGGTTTAACATTGGACCCTATGGGAAAAATCACATTTTCATCTTCTGCTCTGAGAAGGCTGAAGCAAATTCAACCAAACTTTACAGGAATGATGTACTAAGGGTCCTTAACAAAGATTGCTCATTTGTTCCGATCCGATGAAAAACATGGTGGATAGCACGGAACATGGTGTAACATAGGACCCTATAGGAAAATCACATTTTCATCTACTCCTCTGAAATAACAGAAGCAAATTCAATCAAACTTTATAGGAATGGTGTATGGAAGGTCCTCTACAAAGATTGCTCATTTCCTTCTAATTCGATAAAAAACATGGCCGCCAGCGCTGAACTTAGGTTTAACATTGGACCTATGGGAAAATCATATTTTCATCTTCTGCTCTGAAACGGCTGAAGCCAATTGAACCAAACTTTACAAGAATGATGACCTAAAGGTCCTTAACAAAGATTGCTCATTTCATTCTGATCCGACGAAAAACATGGCGACCAGCAAGGAACATGGTTTAAGATAGGACCCTATGGGAAATCACATTTTCATCTTCTTCTCTGAAATAACTGAAGTAAATTCAACCAAACTTTGCTGGAATGATGAATGGAAGGTCCTTAACAAAGATTGCTCATGTGTCTGATCCAATAAAAAACATGGCCGCCAGTGTGGAACTTAGGTTTAACTTTGGACCCTATGGGAAAAGTCACATTTTCATCTTTTCCTTTGAAACTGCAGAAGCAAATTCAACCAAACTTTAGAGGAAGGATGAATAGAAGGTTCTTAACAAAGATTGCTCATTTCGTTACAATCCGTTAGAAAACATGGCTGCAAGCACGGAATATAGTATATCATTGGACCCTATGGGAAAATCACGTTTTCATCCACTCTTCTGAAACCACTGAAGCACATTCAACCTAGTTTTACAGGAATGATGACTGAAGGTACTTTTCAAAAATTGCACATTTCATTTCAATCCGACAAAAAACATTGCCTCAAGTGCAGAACATATTTTAACATTGGAGCCCAGTATGGGAAAACCATCCTTTTCATCATCTTCTCTCAAAACAATTAAGGCAAATTATATAATGTATAGAAGGTCCTTTGCAAAAATTACTCATTTCAATAGGGTGAGACAAAACACACGGGTGCTAATTGAGAACATACCTAAACACCCTACCCCATTGGTAAAAAACATGATCATTTTTTGTCATGCATGGCATAGAAGCATTTTGTCAGGTGAGCGATACAGGCTCAGTCTCTGAGCCTCTGGTTATTTATCCTGATCCCTTCCATTCGATCTCACTCATTCCAGGTAAAATAACCTAATATCGGATTTTTTAATGTTACCTGTAAGTACAAGCTGCTTTTATACGTAATACACTGTACCGTGAAAAGAAAATTGTTGATTCGAAGAAAATATCCAACTATTTACAATCCTACATAATCAGATCAACCATTTTGTTGCAAAAATATTTTCATCAGATTTTTAGCTCATCTGGCTAATGTTAGGGTGGACTTTTGCCATAACTTTGCTCCCGTCGTCCGTCAGGTGTAAATTTTTCATTCAAAGATCTTCTCCTCTGAAACTACTCGGCCAATTGGAACAATACTTCTTAACAATAGTCCTTGGGTGGTCCTTTGTAAGAAAAGGAGTTTTTCAGGTTCGCACTATACCCAACATGGCCGCCAGCGGGAACATAGTTTAAACATTGGACCAAAGGGGAAAACACATTTAAAGATCTTCTCCACTGAAACTACTGGCCCTATTCGAACCAAACTTGGCCAAAATAGTCCGTTGATGGTTCCATGCAAAAAGTTTTTTTTAGTTCTGCATTATATCTAAGATGGCCACTGGCGGGGAACTATTGTTTTAACATTGGACCCTAAGGGATGCCACGTTCAAAATCTTCTTCTCTGAAACTACTGAGCAAATTTGAACCAAACTTGACTAAAAAGTCCTTAGATGGTCCCCTTCAAAAAGATGTTTTTTTAGATTCTTGCTAAATTCAATATGGCCGCAAGCGGGGTACATAGTTTTACCATTATACCCTATGGAAAGAAACATTCCAAGATCTTCTCCTCTGATACTATTTGGCCAATTGGAACCAAGCTTGGACATAGTCCCTGGGTGGTCCCTTGCAAAAAGATGTTTTTTAGGTCCGCGTTATATTTAAGATGGCCGCTAGCGGAAAACATAGTTTTAAAAATGGACCCTATGGGATAAAACGTTCTTAATCTCCTTCTATGAAACTACTGTAAAAATGGGGAACATACTTGGCCACAATACTCCATGAATATTCTCCTGCAAAAACTTTTTTTTTATGTTCGCACTTTTTCTAACATGGCTGACAGCGGGGAAAATAGTTTTAACATTGGACCCTTTGGGAAAATACGTTCAAAGATCTTCTCCGACATTCCTGGCCCAATTGGAACCATACTTGGCCACAATAGTCCTTTGGTGGTCCTTTGTAAAAAAAAGGGTTTTCAGGTTCGCACTATACCCAACATGGCCGCCAGCGGGAACATAGTTCAAACATTGGACCTTATGGGTAAATACATTTAAAGATCTTCTCCTCTGAAACTACTGGCCCTATTCGAACCAAACTTGGCCA
>MJUU01004626.1:57518-96173 GCA_002080025.1 Modiolus philippinarum | reverse complement strand
CTTCTTCTTTGAAACTACTGAGACAAATTTAACCAAACTTTGCCAAAAAGTTCTTAAGATGGTCCCCTTCAAAAAAGGTCTTTTTCAGGTTCTTGCTATATATGGCCGTCAGCAGGGAACAAAGCCTTACAATAAGACCCTATGGAAAGAAACATTCCAAGATTTTCTCCTCTGATACTGCTTGGCCAACTGAAACCAAACTTTGCCAAAATAGTCCCTGGATATTCCCCTGCAAAAAAAACCTTTTTCATGTTCGCGCTTTTTCTAACATGGCTGCCAGCGGGTAAAATAGTGGGAAAACACAGTAAAAGATGTCTAATACTGCGGAGCAAATTTCGAAACAAACTTGGCCACAATAATCCTTTGGTGATCCGTTGCCAAAAGGTATTTTTCAGGTATGCAAGCAGGAAACTACAGTTTTAACATTGGACCCTATGGGATAACGCGTTCAAAATCTTCTTCTCTGAAACTGCTGTGCCAATTTGAACCAGACTTGGCGAAAAAATCCTTAGATGGTCCCCTTCAAAAAAGGTGTTTTTCAAGTTCGCGCTATATCCAACATGGCCGCCAGTGGGTCACATAGTTTAAATATTGGACCCTATGGGACATCACATTCATAAGATTTTATTTTCATGAAACTACCTAGCCAACTGGAACCAAACTTGAACACAATAGTCATTGGGTGGTCCCCTGAAAAAAGTTTTTCATGTTAATACTGTTTTCAACATGGCAGCCAGCAGGGAACCTAGTTTTAAAATTGGAACCTATTAGGAAACAAATTCAAAGATCTTCTCCTCTTAAGCTACTGGGCCAATTGGAACCAAAATTGGTCATAATAGTCCTAGAGTGGGCCTCTGCAAAAAGATTGTATTTTTCATGTCATCTTTATAACAAAGATAGCCACAAGCGGGAAACATCGTTATACCATAGGAATTATTGGAAACACATTCAAAGATCTACTTTTCTGAAATGACTTATCCAAATAGAACCAGACTTAGCCACGAAGGTTATTTAGTGATCCCCTGTAAAAAAAGATGTTTTTCATTTTCCTGTTGTATTCAACATGGCCACCAGCGTGGAACTTAGTTTTAACATTGGATTCTATAGGAAAACACATTTAAAGACCCTTTTCCTCTGAAACTGGTGAGCCAATTGAATCCAAACTTGGCCACAATAGTTCTTGGTTGGTCCCCTGCAAAAAAAAGTGTTTTTCAGGTGTGCACTATTTCCAACATGGCGGCCAGCGGGGAACTTAGTATTTACATTGGACCCTATGGGAAAACCGATTCAAAGATCTTCCCTGAAACAGCTGAGCCAACAGAACCAATCTTGGTCACAATAGTCTTTATATGGCCCCCTGCATAGAATTTTTTTAGGTTCACACTTTATCCAAGATGGCTGCTAGCAGGGAACATAGTTTAACATTGGACCTGATTGGAAACATTTACTTAGTATCTCTTCTTACACTACTAGGGCATACTTGGGCATATTGAAACTATAGTTTAACTATACTTGGGCATATGAGCAATATAGTTTAACTATGGACTCTTTAACATAAAATGTTTCTGTTAATTTAGGACCAGGTGAGCAATAACGGCTCTTCAGAGCCTCTTGTTACATAAAATAATTTATATAAGATGAAATGTAATAAGGAAATTTTGGCCATTAGTTTTTATAATGTAAAAATGTGAATGTGATATTATACTTTGAGGTTTATGTCGTTTTATTTTTAGGATTAAGTTCGGTGTGGATTGGCGGAGCTGATCTAGCAGATGAAGGGAATTTCACATGGAGAAACCCAACACAACTTATCAGTCCTCACATGCTACCTTCAAGTGGATTTAATTTCTGGTCTCACAATAATCCAAATAACTACCTAGGTCTAGACCATTGTATGGCGTTTTTTTATTACGGTGTACACAAGACATACCTTTGGGCAGATAACCAGTGTGCTGACCTTTATCCATTTATTTGTGAAAAGTAAAAAATAAAACCTTCAGAATTAAAACTTTTGATGCTTTGTTTAGATTTGGATACCGAAGTTCTAAAATAATATATCCCTCAATAAAAACTCTGTTTAAAAAAGAAAGTAGTGAGGGGTAATCTTAGAAAAATCTGAAATACAACCAAGTTTTATGTAACCTAATTGGACAACTTATTTATTTCATTTAATTATATTATTCAGTATGCTGTTAAGCTTTTAACATCAATTGTGCAAAGCTCTGTCCTTAGCTGATTTTGGCTTTACATTTAGATCATATTGGTTATTTGTTCTCTATCAGTTTTTAAACATCAATGAGTTTCTGGTCTTCCAAATGTTTAGATTTTATCTGCACTGATGAGACATAAGTTGTCGAAATGCGCATATGCAGAAAGTAAATTCACAGTAACTTCGGTATTTAGTTATTTGTCCTAGAGATATATTTATACAATGATACAATAATCTTAATAAAATTTTACATAAGCAAGAGAAAAACTATATGTTATTTGTCCTTATTTGAGAAATGTGAATGACGTCAACTGAATTATCTTTTTTAACTTTTTCAATACTTAAGTGAGGGTTAACTATAAACTGATGCTGAAGTAAGCTATATAAATAAAGAAAAAAATTAAAGTAATGAAAAGTAAAGTTTAGATTATATATAAATAAAAACTAATAAAACAATAATAAAAACTATATTAGCAATTGCAAGAAATAGCGGATGTCATCCCAGTCGACAATTTCAATGATTCCATCTTATTAAAACTTCAAAATCTACCTAGATATCAATTTTCAATGAAATTGAACAGAGTCAAACTTTTTACGTATTAAGGCAGTCATCTTGGAAACGGCGGCCATATTGAAAAAAACATTCGCACTAATTCCGTAAAATAATATTACTGAAACGTTATACAAAATACGACCAAATTATGCAAAGCAGTTCCGAAGATATTAATTCCTAAATTTTTTAACGTAAATTGGCGACCATCTTGGAAATGGTGGCCATTTTAATTTTATTTTAAACGCACAACATATAACTTCAAATGGTGGTCCAATCTTGACATCATTTCCCAGAACCATCGTAAAATAATGGCCCAAACAAAATTTATTGGAACAGGAAAAAGAATAATCAGAAGAAACGTAGAATAACAACATGTCACCCCGACTACGTTTGGGGTGTCATAACAATAAAAAGCATAGTAAAAATTAAAAAATATAACTGATTCTACTCGAAGATCTATAGTCAGGTTTGTTGGATACAGATATCGTAAAAATGACAAATTGTAATAGCATTTGACTGGGGCCATTTGAATTTCTTACTTACTTACTTAATCCTCTTCGTGCTAGATAGCACATAAGGCCATTTCCAGAGACCGCCATGCCTGTCTGTCTTGGGACCAGTGTTGGATTTGTCCCCATGTCCAATCCTTTTCCTTCATCTCCTTCTCAACTGATCTTCTCCATGTTTTTTTTTTTTTTGGTTTCCCTCTCTTCCTCCTACCAGTTGGTGTCCATATTAGAGCAACCCGTGGGATGGCATTTGTGTGCATTCTACAGATATGGCCTATCCATGTCCACCGTCGTTTCTTTATTTCAAGTGAAAAAGGAGTGGTGTTAGTTCTCCTGTATAATTCCTGATTTGATATGGTGTTAGGCCAAAAGATTCTTAGGATTCTTCTCAGACATCTTGTTTGAAATACGTCAAGTTTGGTTGTTAGGGAGTTTGTCACCTTCCAAGATTCTGCACCATATAAAAGAACACCCAAGAATGTTGCTTTTAAAGATCTTGATTTTGGTATGTGTGCTGATCTTGGATGATCTCCAGAAGTTTCGCAGTGCGGCAAAAGCTCCAGTGGCCTTTGCAATTCTTGCTTTAACGTCCACTTCCGAATTCCCATCTATGGTGATCTTACTACCCAGGTAGACAAACGCCTCAACTTCCACGATGTCTGTACTTTCTAGTGCAAACGGCTCTTCAATATTGCTGTTTAGTTTCATGATCTTTGTTTTTGTTGCATTGACTTTAAGTCCTAGCTTTCCTGCTGATGTTACTAGCTGATTTGTTTTTTTTTCTTGCATATCTTGATGTCGGTGTGCAAGCAGGGCAATATCATCTGCAAAGTCTAGATCTTCTAACTTTTCAAGCATGGTCCATGTGATACCCCTTTGTTTGTGTTTTGTTGTTTCTTTCATGACCCAGTCAATACAAAAGGTAAAGAGAAGAGGAGAAAGCAGACATCCTTGTTTAACTCCAGTCTTTAGTAGGAAATCCTCTGATAGGGTTGAACCACATATGACTCGAGCATTAAAGTTGGTGTAAAGTGCTTTTATCATCGAGATCAGTTTGTCTGGTATACCATAATGTCCAAGGATTTTCCAAAGAGCTTGTCTGCTGATACTGTCGAAGGCTTTGGTGAAATCAATATAATTTATATATAGTGCTGAATTCCATTCATTGCTTTGTTCCACAATTTGTCTTAGTGTGAATATTTGATCAGAACATGATCTTCCTTTTCTGAGTCCTGCTTGTTCTTTTCTTAGTATAGGTTCAGCTGTTTTGGATATTCTGTTCAGTATGATTCGACAAAGGACTTTCATTGTCACTGAAAGTAGCATAATACCCCTGTAGTAATTGCAATTTGATAGGTCTCCTTTCTTGGGCAATTTTACAATAAGACCAGTTTTCCAAAATGATGGTATATCTTCTGTTTCCCAGATTTGTTTCAAGATATTTGTCAGTATGTTCGGTGTCCACTGTTCCTCTGCCTTCAAAAATTCAGCATGTATTTGGTCAGTCCCTGCTGCTTTACCGTTCTTTAATGTTTTGATTGCTTTCTTTACTTCATCAACAGAAGGGGGCTGTGTATTGATATCTAAGATGTTTTGTGCGGGTGTTATAACTGCCTCATTTTCGGGATCTTTCAAATTGAACACCTTCTCATAGTGTTCTTTCCATCTTTCCAAAATTTTGCCTTCATTTGTAATAAGATGTCTTCGCAGATCTCTGATTGGTAAGTCTGATGGTTGACATTTACCAGCAAGTTTTTTGGTGATCTGATATAGGGGTGCATGTCTCTTTTGGAAGCTGCTGTTTCTGCTTCTTCCGCCAGCTTTTCAGTGTATGCCTTTCTGTCTGATCTTGCGCTCTTTTTCACCAGTTTATCAAGTTATATTCTATTCTTAGTTGGTCTTTAATTCTCTCAGATCTTACTGCTAGTATTTTCTTCTTTTTCTCCTTTCTTTTCTCGACTTTTTGCTATGTTTTCTCTGATATCCATTCTTCCTTCGGTTTTCTCTTTGGGCCAAGCAGTTGTTTCCCATTCTGTAACAGTGTATTATTAAATGTATATATATCAATATCCTCTTGTTGTTCCATTAGACATGAGAATGAGTTCTGGATCTTAATTTGGAAAGTTCTCTTAGTCTTTGGGTGCTTTAGCTTTTGAATATTTATTGGTGGTGTTCTTTGATCGTTTTTCCTAGCTTTTCTTAGTTTTAGTCTGATCTTTCCTAGAACCAGTGAGTGGTCACTTCCAACATCTGAACCGTGCCTTGCCTTGACGTCTAGCAGGCTTTCTCTCCATCTCTTGTTTATAATAATGTGGTCAATCTGGTTTTTAGTGTGACGATCTGGAGAGTTCCATGTATGTTTATGGATGTTCTTATGCATAAAGATTGTGCCTCCAATCACCAGGTTGTTTTCCAGACAAAATGTATTAAGTCTATCACCACTGTCATTACACTGGCCGAGACCATGCCTGCCCAAAAAGCTCTCTTTTCCATTGTTATTACTTCCAACCTTTGCATTCAGATCTCCAGGAACTAACAATACGTCATGAACTGGTGTTTCATCTACTAACTTTTGTAAGCTGTCACAGAAGAAGTCTTTTTCCCCATCCTCTGAGTCCTCAGTTGGTGCATAACATGCTATTACTGTTAATTTAGCAAAAGCGGAGTTGTACCTCGCTGATATAATTCTTTCACTAACTGTCTTCCATTCCAATAGACATTTATGTATTTCTTTTGTTGTGATTATTGCTACCCCTCTGTTATGTTGGTCATCTGATCTCCCTGAATAAAGTATCTGATTTCCTGATACAAATTGTCTACATCCATTGCCAGTCCATCTAGTCAATCTAACACCTAAAAGATCTATCTTGTAGTTCATCATCTCATTCACTACTTGTGCTAGTTTCCCAGTTTGGTAGAGGGTGCGTACGTTCCAGCATCCAACTCTACATATTGTTCTTGGTCGAAGGACATCACCTCTCTGGATGCCGTCTGCACCCGTCATTTCCTGAGTGGTATCCATCCTTCTCCCTGCATTTTGTTCTCTGGTTAAGGTTTCTGTAGCGAAAAAATTTTTTACATGATGGGGTTGCTAGCCCTATGCATAACCCCCTGCACTCGGAGGGCCAGTGGTTTTCTGTAGGGGTTGGACCTCCCTTAGATGATTACTTTATCCGGCTATCGTGCTCATCTACACGGATTTTTCATTCCTGATTTTCTTCCGTAGCCTTGAACTTTCCCAAGTCATCCACAAGGCAGTGGAGCTATTTAACCCATTATTGGGGCAAGGTTGGTGAGAGTCAGGGCGTGTCCACGCGCCGGTGGGCCTGCACCACTCTGCACCTCTGGGGTCCTTGCTACTCCGAGATCTCCTTCAAATTAGCCGTGGGCACTAGACTCAAGTTACCATGTGCTGCCGCGGGGAGGCGATGAAGGAGTCTTAGTGGTGTAGAGGCTATGTACTGGCAAGGAAAGATTTACGCACTCGACTCTCCTTTCACCTACAAGTAGGCTAGCCAGCGGCAGTAGAGATCTAGAGACGATCGATCTCTACCGCACTAGATGCATATCACTACCCTGTGGTAAGTCTACCACCAGCACACATTTGAATTTCTGCTACTTCAAAATTAACTGATTTTTTTGGAAGTGGAGATAATAAAGACCTGTCATTTTTTCCATATATGTGTTAAGCAAATGATTTTAGTAAGTCTAATGTATTAATTAGATCTTTTTGTAGTTAAACATTGTAAAGCATAAGAGCCTCATTGTAAAATGTTAATTTTTCGTGGTTATATATGTACTTTTTCGTTTTTTGCGATCTACTTTTGAAAGACATACAGCAGTGAACTTGGATGTTATATTAATTATCAGTATGTCTTAAATTGAAAATTAATAATTGAAATATTTGCATATCTACATCAGAATCGTTATTCATTCTTGTTTGTTGCTTTTAAACGAGACTTTTTTGCTCCCTTTGTTCTGAAATGTGAAACACAGAAAACTTAAATGAGCACATGTGAGAACCAGCTAATGCATCGGCGGACAAGTACCATAGCTAGCACGACTGACAACTGAGTACTGCGAAAATCAAGAGTAATACATTCAAAAATACAAATCTAGGTTTAATAGAAAAAGCGACGAAACAGAAAAAACAAACAAAATCATTGAAAATGAACGCAAACCCCTCCCCCCAAAAAAACTTTAAGACCAATAAAAAAATTATCAGGAGCTGTAGAGGACGAGCATGTTCAATTTTATGAGTTGCAATCATCCTAAGTTATTATTTATTGCTTCTTGATCACCGTTTCCAAACACGCAAAATCGGAAGGATCTTTATAAAATACATATTTTCGTGTGCATTAAGTTTTTGTTGTTCCACTTCTTATCATTTACATATAGTTTCCATAACGAGAACTAGTTGATTATGAAATTTCTCACATCGAGTTAAATAAATTTTGCAAATGTTTGAAAGCGAGGCTTGCCGAGCTTTTAAACATTTGAAAATTTATTTAACGAGATTTGAGAAATTTCATAATTAACGTATTTAAGTTGTGGAAACTGTTTCTCTAATGACTGGACCAAAAACACCGAGGATTGTATTCCGAATGAATTTGGCGGGAAATGTCACGAAACTTGTTCTCCTCTCTAGAGAGGAGAACAAATGTTTCCACACCGTTCAGGAAATGTGAAAACCTAATAAAAATTAGAGAAATACCTTTTTCACGAGACAATTTTTCAATTTGTTTTTATTCATCACGGTAGGAGTAAATAAAATTGGACGTGACGTGTTACACATTTTTTACACGAGAAAATGGCTTAATTCTTTCAAATCACGTAAACATGCTCTGAACTGTTTATATCGTGGAGCGCATGTTAATTGTGTGGAGCGTGTTCTTATTGAAAAGCGTATCCAATCAAGTCAATATTCTTGAGTGTACCTTGTGTGCACGATTCTCTTGAGTGTATTTTGTGTGCACAATTCTTGAGTGTATTTTGTGTGCACAATTCTTGAGAGTATATTGTGTATACAATTCTTGAGTGTATCTTGTGTGCACGATCTGCAATTCATTCATTTCTTGTAATTGTGGTTGTTTTGAGAACAGCATGCATGGACGCTGATAATTGTTTGACAAGTTTCTGAATGTAATCAAAGGTTTGAAGCTTGTGTATTGAAAAAAAATCCGTTTTTCGTTCATTTTACTCGCGCGAACTTTTCGTTGTAAAGTTTAACGTGCAACCAGCTGTATAGCGTGATACTATAACTAGAAAATCAATAAAAACAACACATTAACTTGTTTTTATTTTCTTCTATTTTATATTGTCTGGCTGATTTGTTCAGCTGCATCGTGGTAAGAACGGTAAAAAGAAGAAGTACTTTCAAAATGAATACATGCATACGGCATGCTTTAGATGAAATCTAAAAATTACACTAAACAAAAGCAGGTTCAACACCGAAGTACTAGCTACTAGGATAATGAATTAAATGTACACATACTTGGCTTTAGTAGTACATCTGGTAGTCCAGAAAAGAACATTTTGGTAACTATAAATACGCAAATTTGAAATGCCCATATAAACACAAGTAAACAAGACGAACCAACTAGTATGATTGAATAAATGTTTTCATGTGAAGTCCTTTTGACTATTATTCAATAAAGCATCCTTTAGGCGTTACCTTGAATGTACGCTTTATCAAAATTTTATAATTTTTTTTCATCCCAAGGAGTCTCCCTCTCTTTTATAGCTTTCAGGGTTTTTAGCTGATTTTTGCTTTCACTTAGATCGTATTAGTCATTCTCTGCAAGTCAGTTAATTGTCTTCAAAAGGGTTTGATTCGATCTGCACTGAAGAGACATGTTATTGGAATGACCATATCCAGAAATTAAATTTACAGTAAGTTCTGTACTTTGTTAACTATATTGTATGGAACAAGATTTAAGGCCCGGAGGGTTTACTTGGTAAAATTTTGACGGGGATGTGCACTTACAAAAATAAAATCCTACCCGAATCAATACCATTAAAGTAGACAAAAGTATACCCGAATCTATACCAAAGCATAAACACATACCCAAATAAACACCACCTAACAAAAAAATATAACATGTGTGCTGAAAGGCAAATTTTAAAGGAAAATGTTTGATTTTTTTTGTTCACTTTGTACAATCAAATTTTATGCTGTCATCCTGGAGTACCAGGCTGTTAAAACATGTACCCGAAACTATACTAAACTTATGAAATATACACCCAAAATATACCAAAGCACTCAAAGAGATACTCCAAATCAATACTAAAACCTGAAAAATCGCTCCAAATCAATACCTAAACCTGAAAATATGGACCCGAAAAAAATACACATCCCCGTATACCAATATATAGAAAGTAACCCCCTTCCCCGGGATTTAAGGTAATGAAACTCTTGAAAATGTGCAGAGCCAAGCATCAAAAATGCTTCCGAATAGGAAGAACTAATATGCATCATGTATAAAGTAGTTAGATCCTAATATTTACAACCATGAGATTTTGTAACAAATGGGAACAATTCAGGACTTTCGAGATAGGAACTCTCGTGTAATTATAGGCGGAAACGATCGCCGTGGATACCAGTAAGAAGGACTACTGGTTTTCTAAACATATTGAAATAAATATATACCACATAAAAAAACAAGCCATTTATGAAATTGAAGAGCATTTATAATTTTTCCTATGTGACAATTCTTTAACATAATTTCAATTGACGAAAAAAATTAACATATAATTGTATAGAAATAAGAAATAAAAGACGATAAACAAGTTATCTGAATTTTGAAAGCTGGAATATTGTAAAATATCATTCCGCTTGCCAGAATATGAAGCCTGAGCTTCATATACAGATGTCAAAATCCAGATAACATATACTTACGTGATTGTAAAGAGTTTTTCGTTTCACCAACATTCGAATGCTCACATAATGTAATTTCGGTAGTACATCATTGCTTTGTATAAGTTTAACTCGTTAAATTATTTGTTAACTTTTTAATGATGATTACATATTCCATGTTTTACGTGTAGATAATTTTACCAGTTTAAGGCCTTCAAGTAGGAAATGTTGTTCCAGATTGTTAGGCAAAAAGTTTGATCTAGCACGGTTTAATCATATGAATAAAATCCGGATTTTTGAAGTAATCATCATCCTTTAGTAGCAAATTAGTCATATAAGTGTTATCGTTTGTTAAACAATGAAAGGATATAAAGTAAATTCACACTAGTCAAAGTCACTAGAAATACACGATTAAAACCAAGCCATTAAACAACGCTTTTTTGTTGATTTTAATCTTAAAGTTACCATGAGACCTTCAACAATGAGATTTGTTCATACCTCATAAGTAAGTTCATGACGGCATCCTGCACTGATTTAAGCCGAGTTCAATGGTAGATGTCATACAATGTTACATCTACGGATCTGTTATTTTGTAAATGTAAGCCAGATTGTCAGCAAATATAATAAAAACTGGAAAAGTGTTCATACAATCGCTGTCATATTTTGCACGACAAAAAAACTTACAGATGAATTAAAACGTAAAAACAACAACAGGGCAGTCATCGAGTCAATTGGCCAAAATAGATGATTTGCCAGTTACTTAAGTTCTTGTCAGTTCTAGTCAAATTTTGTGTTTTTTTGGTCAAACCTTCAAAGGGAAGTTACTCCTTCACCGGACAAACAAACATTAAACATGCACATTTGTTTTGAAGTATGGTCTTTGTGCTTAGCCAGTCTGGACAAAGTAATTCCTTACACAATATTCATGATATTCTGTAGTAAGATGTCATATTTTCGAATTTTTAATACTTTCCTAGTCACTGGGAAGACAGTTCAAGTTAGTACAGTTGTTTATTTTTATTTCTTGAAACAAGTAGCACTTGAGAGCATGGTAAGCGCTATTTGGGATTGGGTTTTGAATTATGTTGCTGGCTAAACGTCTGCTAAAGGTTAAACTAAAGGTTAAACTTTCAAAACTTTTTATTAAAAATGCTTCATTTTTTGGTTGGTTTTCACAAGCAGGGAACCATTTTTCAAAAAGTTACCTCCCTTTTGGGTTTTGCTAAATTCATGCTGTTGATTGCAGAACTGGCAAATGGTCTATTGGCATAATAAACACGTGGGCAAAATCAAAATTTGGAGAGCCCGTTTTGGAACATACTTACAACTGCAACTGTTCGCGTGAGTGACAGAAGAAGGCCTTGTTAATCCAGGAACGTCCTAGCCGGCATGTTGTTCTAAATAAATACTTAAATAAAGCTACAAAGAAGCATTAATTCTGGGGAAATTAAATCTCCACAAGCAGAGACATCGACATGGTTATAGGAAATGGGTGTAATAACAAAATTTCCTAGTTAGTTGTCCAGAGCCGAAATCCAATAAGGAAAAAAAAACTAAGCAAGTGCAAAGCCCTCGTTAAATTATCAACCTCTATTGTCCTGACTGGTATTTCAAAATAAATGGTGGGTTTAACCGGTTTTATAGCGCACAAAACCTCCTTACATATCATGTCTTTTTTTCACTAATATCAAATTTATATGTGTAGTAGGAATGCAACTTGTTGACGGTAAGTTAGCCTTAAAGAAGCCCGTACCTTTGAGTTCAGTGTCTACTTTTGGTGTTATGACATTTCTTTACCTGTGAGTTCCCCTGCAAGTGTCTTGACCTGGTTGGCTTTGGAACTTGCTTCTGATTTCTCAATATATCAATTTGGGCATAATTGTATTATATTTGAAGACTTTTAAAATCACTTGGGTTTCATGGTAGCAAACTGAGTTTACTCATAGTAAACTACATCACAAGATTTTAGATAATATAAGTATACAATTGTGCAAACAAAGTGTGTACAAATTAAAATAACCATAACCAGCTACATTAGCGACGTTGAAATGTCTGTTACCGTTAAATAAGCATAAACAGATAATAATATTCTTTTCTGTTAGCTGTGATAAAAAGGGGCGTGCTTGAAAATAAGTATTCAAGCTATACAATATATATATATATATATATATATATATATATAAANTCAGTCAGGGATTTGTTCAACCTATGTTAGTTTCATCCCTCAAGAAATTCTATCATTGACAGATATGATGTATCAGTGTCCCAAATGAAAGTGGACATTTTCAGCTAGATTCACGTCTTCCCGGATTTGACTACCGATTTTGACATTTCCCTAGATTGACTCACTTACAGTGTGATGGGTGCTGTTAACAAAGCAGGGCACGCTTATCCTTTCGGAGCACCTGATGTCACTCTCAGTTTCACTGGAGTTCACACTGCGCCTGTGTGAGTGCCTTTGTTTTGAATGTTGTGATTTCTATTTCTGTGCTTTGTATCTGTCTAACGTCATTGTTTTCTGTGTCCTCGCTTTGGCCATGTCTTTGGACTTCGATTGTTGTAAATTCTACTCCTTTGTTCCTTTGGTATTCTATTGTTGTTGTTTCAATCAAATATCCTATTATCGTAGAACATATGGTTAATATGTAAAAGTTCTCATGGAATTTGTTTGTAAATTTACATGTAAATTACTTGATTTTTCTTATATAAGTTGTGAATTTACATTTATTATTCATTCAGTGTTGTAGTAAATTATTGCATTTCACCCTTTTTTCCCTAGAGTTTGCTAAAATTTGTCAATATAAACCATTTTGCTTGCTTAATAACACCAAGCTCACCTATTGTTTGACATGTTGGATAAATTATAATGAGGGAGAAACGTGAACAAACCAAATAAACTTCTGAAACACAAATATTTTAATGAATATTAAAATCAAATAAGTATGTTTTTATATCAAATATATCAATATCACTAATAAGTACTAAATAATAATAATGTTATAATAACAGTTTACAAGACTCACTAACTATTCATAGAAAGATTTTACAATTAGAATGAAAAATTGTCGACTTTTCCGTGATGTATAATAAATAAGAAAACAACGAACTGAATACATATTTAGTACTTTACTGCTGTCTGATTCGTTCGTTATAATGTTCACTAGATGGCCGTATTTAAAATACTGAACCTGGATCAGGATAATGTTTTAAAAAGGTACATTTGTATTCATATGCTATAACCATAGGTACAATTAGTGAAAACAATACATTACTTGAATCAATTTCAGCAGACATTGATTCAACGTTCTTATGTTAAGATTTGGATCTTATATTAGTATTTAAAAATGATGTAACACACAAAAAACTGCATAAAATGAATATATTTTTCTTGAAAATGATCTTCGTTTTTGTCCATTTGAACCTATTTCATTGCAAGGAGGGAACCTTTTTACTTGAATATAATAAAAAGTTCCCCACAGCTAATAGTGTCTTGGTTCGGTCACTCTTAGAATGTGTTCATAAATGTGAGATTGACGCTGAATGCTGTGGATCTAGTTACCTAGCAACAGAAAATAAATGTCAACTTGCCACCGGAAGTATATGTTTTGGGCCAACAGTATTGGAAAGCGGTTGGGAAGTAGCTCACAAATTTCCAAGTATGTATTTAAGTTTTACATTATTTCATTGTATATCTGGCTTTGTTGTAATTAACCAACAAATTCACGAGGCTAGACAAAATGTTGTTATTATAACAATATACTAAACTCGCTTAATAAGACGAAAACATGATATGCCATCATTTTTTTCTTTTTTTAACGTACGTTTGTGTACCACAGCAAAGTGTTCTTTGGTCTATCTTAAAACTCGAAAACTCTAAGTTTACTTTCTCAGGTTCAACTTTGAACTTGTGGAAACATTTAAAGTTTCGGTCCCAACTCTGATTTAAAATTAATTCTTTTTCTTTTACTAATACTGGGATGATCATTTCTTTTTGTCCTCTGCAATCTTTCAAAAGCAATTGCTGTTAAGTCTCTAACGGACACTACCGCAAAGAAAGAGAGATTTGTAACGCCATAAATCCGGATTAACCCACCATTTTTTTAAATACTTATACCAAGCCAAAACTATTGTGGTCGACAATTCTTCTGGTAGTTTTCCACCGGCGTTGATTTTTGCCTCTTGGACTTTGACTCGAGCCAATTCCGTTCAGCAAACCTCCCATTCCATTGCGGTAGTATCCGGTAGTAACTCGAGGGCAACTCCTATTGATAGGTCGTAAAAGTAAAAAGAAATGACCTGGCTCCCAGTATTAAACTCCAGTCTAAAATAACTAATGAAGGGATATGAAAACCGAGCAATGAACAACGCTTTTATTGTTGTTGCTCATCTGGACGTCACCATGAGGCCTTCAATAATGAGCTATGTTCATACATGTACCTCAAAGTAAGTTCAAAACGACCCCTAGCACCGTTTTGAGCGGAATTCATTGCTAGATATCGGGCAACGCTATACATCCATTTTTTTATGACTCATGGATGCAGGATGTCAACAAACAAAGAATTATCTAACAACTTCTGTCATATGTTGCCCGACAAAAAGACTCACAGAAGACAAACACAACAGTTAATCAACCACAGGGCACTCATCCAGGCAATAGTAAGAAAACCTGGCATAATAAGATCATGAGATGTGGGCATAATAATCGGATGATCAGAATAAAAATTCGCAATTACAAAAAATATAGTGCCAAAATCTGAAAGTATGATAGATAACAAAATACTATATGTTATTCGGGAATCTTCACAGGGGATACGGGTTCATATTCCCTGTCTGTGTTTTATATCCCCTGCGCCTGACGGCTCAGGGGATATAGGGCACAGACAGGGAATATGAACCCGTATCCCCTGTGAAGACCGAATAACTTTTATATTCTGCTAGAAGTGCTATATTTTTTTCTTTTAACAGCTTTTAAAAATTGTGATTTTGCTACCACGGGGATACGGTCTCATATCCCCTGTCAAGGTAACCAATCAAATTGCAGGATTTACCTGGATATTTCACTTCAGCAGAATATAAAAGTGTATCCATATGAGAAATTTCTCTCAAGAACAAGTACACCATGACTGAAATGTATACTGACGCCAAAGGATAATTATACCTTGTGATATGACAATATCAAAATTTCGAAATCTAGTGTGCAATTATGGTACATTAGAAATATCGTATTTCGTCACTTGAATACAAAAGCCATTGAGGAATATTAATTCTGGTGAATTTACACAACTTCTTCGTTCGAGATTTTATAATATGAACAATGGTGATAATAACAAAGTTACCGAACAGGACTGCCAAGAGCCACAAAACAAAGAACAAAAATAACAAAGTTACCGAACAGGACTGCCAAGAGCCACAAAACAAAGAACAAAGATAACAAAGTTACCGAACAGGACTGCCAAGAGCCACAAAACAAAGAACAAAAATAACAAAGTTACCGAACAGGACTGCCAAGAGCCACAAAACAAAGAACAAAAATAACAAAGTTACCGAACATGACTGCCAAGAGCCACAAAACAAAGAACAAAAATAACAAAGTTACCGAACAGGACTGCCAAGAGCCACAAAACAAAGAACAAAAATAACAAAGTTACCGAATAGGACTGCCAAGAGCCACAAAACAAAGAACAAAAATAACAAAGTTACCGAACAGGACTGCCAAGAGCCACAAAACAAAGAACAAAAATAACAAAGTAAAAAATGTAAGTGCTAATCCACTGCAAAGAAAAAATGTTTACCGCAATGGTCCGGACTTGGTACAGACATTTAAAAGAAATGATGGACCAAACCGAATTTATAGTGCGTCAAACCTCCGCTTCTATCGCAGTTATATCCCATTGCATGTCAACCAAAAAAGGGGTGTAAGTCTAGTAGTTTCTGTTATATGTTTTATATCTTATTCTGGAAGCTATATTGATGTGATCCATTTAGCAAAAATGCGTTATTAATGGAAAGAACTACATCAATGTTTAAGTGAGATTATGAGATAGCTTCTTTTATTTTATTCGCTTTTCCATTTAATGCTGATTCGAAATTATTAAACAAATAATATTTTATATCAATTTCATGAAATGAAAGCTTTAACCTTGTGTTATTACCGTATTATTTTACAATAAACTGGCAGTGTCAGAGCACCTGGTATTCAAAGTGTAAATGTAGTACCTTTTGTAAATGTGTTTATATCTATAATGCAGCATGAAGAAGATGGGATATACGCCATTAAAAAAAATGAACGCGAGAAAGTCCATATTTATCTAAGTACAAAGCAAGTTAAACATATTCATTAATGTTGCAACTGTGATGGTATTTTGATCAATATGCATTAAGGGAGTACGAATTAAAATACTGACCTGTTGTTCTCAATGTTTTCAAGAACTTTGCTAATAAAACAGCATGAGCAAAAAATTGTGAACATCCGTCTAAGAATTTTAAGATATAAGACGTCAAAATTTTGGCGGGAAAGTTCACTCTTGCGTTTTCCTTCAATTTCGACTAAGTGTTGATATGCCTTAAAATGTGAAAATATAATTTGAAGTTAATGAAATTTTGTGCATTGTCTATTTTATGCATTATAAAGTAACCTATAACCAAGAAATTATGATAAATATGCAAAAAATATAACCCTGATGAAATGGATAAAACCCAGAGGATATCGAATGCTTCTGAAATCTGACACTATAACCTCCTTAATGAAAGAGTAAAAAAAAAAAATTATTTGGTGACGTATGTTTTATGAAAGTTAATGCTCAAAACCATCTACTTTCATACCTTTGCAAGTGTACAGAATAAAAAAAAACAGAAGTTTCTTTGAAGGTAGTTTCTGCATATGACCATTTCGACAACTTATGTCTCTTCGGTGTAGGTCAAATCAAAGTATGGAGAATTCCATAAACCTAAATATGTGTAAAAGCTGAAAGAGAAAAAATACCAAAAGGATCTAAATAGGAAAGCCAAAATCAGCCAAGGAGAGAGCTATACATGAGGGAGATATTCCTTAGATAAAACAATTTTTTGGTAAATCGCTATATTTCCAAATAACAATCTATTTTCGGACCAGCACCGAAGTATTTGATTTAGGATTGGTGAAAACCTCACGGACTTACAGCCTACCAATAAAGACATTGGCCCAGTGGTAATAATAACAAAATACCAAAGAAACTGTGAATATAATTTCTTCATATAGCCGTTTCCTTATCAGATCATCACGAGTTTTCAGATTTTAAGCCAATTAATTTTGTAGCATACTCAAGTCCATCAGACAAAAACCTAAGTATGTCTAATATGTGTGAACATACGTTTAAAGATATTGATATCTGATTTGAACAAATAGCAAAATACCGAAGTTACTGTAAACTTTCTTTATATATCTGACCATTTCGACAACTTATTTCTCTTCAGTGCAGATTTAATCAAAACATTGTAAATCCAAAAATCGAAAGATAAAGAAATATCAATTTAACGACAATTTGGATCCATATCAAAGGACGGATAACTACTTTTGATATTTATTTTATCTCACCAAATAATGAGTGAACTCACAATATGATTTCACAATGAAGATGAATTAAGCCAAAATCTCATGAAATAAAATATTGGCCGATCATAAGAGGGGAGGTTTCATATTTGGAAAGACATAAGTTTTGTTTAAACTGTTGCAAAATTCAGGAAAATATTGACAAAAAAGACGGGAATGCATTTTTTAGAAACCCCATTGAAACCCCCTTCTTGCAACATGAAGCTTAGATACACAAGTTTTAGCTGGGAAATATACGACTGATGCCCTTCCTTATTAATATTTTTATGTCGTATTAGCATTGTCGCTCGAAAATCAGGAAAAAACTGAAATGAGAAAACAAGTGACTGATTTTCCTTTACAGTGTATTAATTAATATAAGTTATCCTATCTGACTGGCCCATATTGACAAATAAATGTCAAATCCATGAATTACGGTTTGTCGTGTATATATGCCCTTTCAACCTACAACAAATGTAAGTTACACTGCAAGGTGTGCCTACAACTATTTCGATGTGCCCCGTGTTGTCTATCGATGTTGTTTTTGTCTTTATTTTTGTCTTTCGTCGGGCTACTTAATGACAAATATTTGTAGGCAGACGTTTCCCGGTTTTTTCCTCATTGACCGCTCCCAACATGTGTTGCTTCAATGATATATTTTAGCTGCAATCGATGTTGCTCAACATTCTTGTCAAGAATACCACTTAAGTGCACGATAGGGGCCTTTCTTGATCTCGCTTGAGGGTGTGAATATTGTTTACCTCTTGTTGAAGACCTTCATTCGACATCAAGATGTAGATAGGAATAAAAGCCCTGTCCTTGATAAACTGGGGTTATCTATGTATCGTGTGCGTTTTTGTCACATGTACATTCAATCCATATCCTTTCATATTTTTCTATATATGTGTAAACCTTATGTTAACAAATAATAAGCAAATTGCTTTTCACTTTCCAGGGACCAAAAAATATTTTGGAGGTCCTAAAACATGGCAAGATGCACAGGTAAATGTAATATGTTTAAAATTTGAACATGAATTACATTGTAGATGATAAAAATATATAATCGTTTTGTAAGGGACCGACCATTTAACCTGAAAGGGGGGTTATGGTTTTTTTTTCTGGACAGAAAATTTTTTTCGCGCTTCGCGCGAAAAAAATTATTTATTTTTTACACGTGTATCAACAAAATATTTTTTTTTTCAAAATTAACATTATTTTGGGGGGCAGAAAGCCACCTTCAGAAAATTTTTTTTTTCATCTTTTTGGCAGCCAAAATATTTTTTTCACTAAAAATCAGATCCAAAATATTTTTTTAGAAAAAAACCATAGCCCCCCTTCAAGTTAAATGGTCGGTCCCTAATACAAAAATGTAGTTAAAGTATGTTGCACAGTTATTAATTGAATAAAAAAGCTAAAACAAAACTTTAAAAAGGGTGGTCAGAATGTTTGTGCGGATAGTGCGAAGCATTTTAACCACCATTTTCTTCCGAAGTATTTTACTTCTCAAGAAGTTACAATTAAACTGACTGTAAAACAATTAAAATAAGGATATACAAAAAATATATATGTTAAAAAAAATAGATATCAAAATACCGATTTTTTTTATATAATTAAGTTTCTGTATAAGCCCATTTCGACAACCTATGTCTCCTCAGTGCAGATGTAATCAAAACGTTGAGAAGACCATCAGTTCGAAGATGGTAAAACGTTGATACAGAGCAAATAACCAAATAAGATCTAAATTGAAAGCCAAAATCCGCTGACGAGAGAACTTTACTTGAGGAACAAATTCCTTAGTTTTCGATTAAATTTACAAAAAAAAATTAGAAATGGCAAATTTGCAAATAAATCGGCTTTCTAGTCAGCACCAAAGTACTGACTACTTGTCTGGTGAATACCAAAACCACTAGCAGAGACATCGACCATGTGGTAACAAATAACTTAATACCGAATCAATAATTTTCAGGATGTTAGAATTTAATATACTTTGAGATTATGGGAAGTAAAATGTCTTAATATTGCAGATATTGTGGTAATATTCGAACAAATGTTATACTTATTTGTTTTTCTTCATATTCAGCAATAAGCTTTTCAAACTAAACAGTAGTTTTAAGACGGTCCTTAGCCCCAGTTAGAGCGGATTACAATTTATTTTTAGGACCATTGCACGGTATGGGGAGGACGACTTGCAACAGTGTGGTCGTACTATGAAAATGAATACATGAAGGATCTAACTGACCGTGAGTAAATTAATATAAAAAAAATAACGAGAGTAGAATATAGAAGGAGCACAACATTTGTAAGTAAAGTAAGTGAGAACCGAACCGTCAATCCAGAAACGAATAATCCAAGGACAATGGCAACATCGAAAACAACCAAGAAACAGAGACACAACATGAGTAACGGCACAGAAAAAAAATGAAGACACACACACACACACCCAAAGACACGGACCCAATAAAAAACAATGGGTGAGATCAGGTGCACCGGTAGAGTAAGCATCTCCTGCTTCTTATAAGACACTCAGTAAGTCAGTCAAAAACGAACGATCAAGGGACAACTACAACTTCGAAAACACATACAGATGAGTAACACGGACCAAATAACAATCATGCGTGAGATCAGGCGCACTGGTAGAGTAAGCATCTCATGCTTCTTATAAGACCCCGCCATGTTGAACATGTCACTTCTGGTAGAAAAGTCAAATCCAATAAAGGTCAATCAAATATTTGCTGTTAAGTGAAAGATCATTTGTCATCTGGGAAACAGATATCCAATAGCGGTCCACAAGATCGCGATGTCGACCATAAACTGTTTTGATGACTTCAAGTTATGGGGAACAAACCCTTGCTTCAGAAGCCTTCTGTAAGCAACCGAGCTCTATTAAGGCTTGGCTTATACATGCCTTGATAGATAGATAAATTACGTTAATTAAAGTTGAGATTCATGGTGTAGTTGGAACACCAGAAGACGGTCGACAATGGCAAATATTGTTGGTCCGTTTTTACAATGTGGTGTGATAAAAAGGCCATAAATTAACAAATTCAAGTAATTATATTTTAATTCAATTACACCAGTACAGAAACATTGAATAAACTATCAATGGAGCGCTCATTACCTATATGTTACGTTATTCTGACCCTGGATAATTTGGGCGCTTGTGTCCATTTCTCCACTACTACAAAATAATTCACAATGATGTTTACCATTTTAATCACGATGATGAGTTCTACCTATATAAGGAAAATATTGAAGCTTTGAACCATTACGTGTAAAAATAAGTGAAAACCAAACTGTCGGTAAGAAAACGAATAATCTAGAGACAATAACAAACTTTAGATACACCAGGAAACAAAGACCTCTTATAAGTACGACACAGGAGAGAAAAAAGACACACATTTACAGATTAATAATACGGACCAAATAAAAAACCATGAATGAAATCAGATGCAATGGTGAAGTAAGCATCGGCTGCTTTTTATAATACACCAAACAGGATGAACATGTCAACTCTGGTAGTAGAGTCGGAAGAAAAAAATGCAACTTTAGCTGTAAAGGAAATGATCTGTTGGCATCTGGAAAACAGACACATTTCCATGCGTTTGTGGAGACTTTGTCTCATGTGCGTTTACTCCATAGTCTTTCATTTAACTAATTGTGGTCCACATGATCGTGATGTTGACGGTAAAACCTTCTTTAGTGAGGTCTGCAAGTTTTGGGTAGCAGACCCTTGTTTGTGTAGCCTATTTCTGATTAATCGAGCTCTTTCAAGGTAGTAATTGTATCGACCGTAGGCTCTTGAGTAGCGAATGAGTTGGAAAATGTAAACTCCATATGCTGTCGCTATTTGAATGTTTCTACAAAGATAAGGGAATTCGACTATTGGAATGAGGAAGGAATCGCATTTTTTTCATATAACCTAGTTTGTAGTGCACCTTTAATGTCAGTTTCAAAATGAAAGTCAAGGAATGAGGCCAACGTGGAAGTGTCTGTACTATTCTTGAGTACGAGCTATTTTGAATAGATAAGATGAAGAGAATCACAAAAGCGAGGGTGCTTAAGTGTGAAAATGTCTATATAGCGGAAGCTAAAATTAAAGGATTAGGCTAGTATTTTTTATCTTTAAGACCTTCGATGAATTCAGCCTGATATGAGTTGAAAAACATATCTACCCAAAGAGGCGCAGAGTTGTTGCCAATTGGAATTCCGATAGTCTATTGAAAACAAGTCCTCCAAACTGGACAAATAAATTGTCGATCAGAAACTCTTACATATCCTCTGTTTATTTATTCTTTAGTTCTGTTTATTCTATTTCTCAATAACTACAGTTGACTCATTTTCATCAAAATTATATTGCACTAAACTAATTATTTTGATGAGTCTTACTCAATACTTAGTAAATATAGTAACATAGCCTTAAATGATAGGCCTGGATAGTTTAAGATGAACTTTGCGTTAAGGAGGCTCTCTCCTGATATTTTTTATATCACGGATTTCATGAAACCTATTTAAATTGATTAAGCATTGTAGACTAAATGAAATGGTCAAAAGAAATATATACGTCTGCCTGCTTTTAACGAAGATAAACGACATTGAAAATTGCCGGGAAATTGATTTCTCCAGATTTTCCCTTAATTCAACATAAGGGCTATTATTTGTCTTACAGCCAGGAATTTTATGAAAACTTGTCAGTTGTTTTTAATTGACCAATAGTAGACATTCATAAAAAAGTGGGGTCCATGTGCAAAATTCTCTAAATGTGAAAGAGAGAATAACAGGAAACATCGACAATGGCTGAAAATTACACTCAAATGAAACAATCTCCCAGGTAGGGTAGGGTTAAACCGGTTTATGGGTACCCAAACTTCCCCTTTATCTTTCCCGTTTCCCTATAGTATCATAAATATACGAAAAAAAAACCAATGCAGGTAGACTACTAACTCCATGACCACAATCTTGAAAGGAGAGAAAATGACAATACGTAATTTTGAAAGATGGGTCAAGGGGTGCTCGCCGCAAAACTGCCGGCTAGCTCAAGGAGCTTAGTCTGCTGGTAAAACACTGTTGCACTACGAAAGAAAAATCAAAACTTTCCGGGGGTTTTGGTCAAGAATCATCATATATTTCAGTGGACATCGGCAGTGTCAGTTAGAGGCAAGTATGTGTGTAAAATTTTCAGGTCACTAGATCTCGAAGCTAATTTTACGGATGCAAGCAGAGTATCCTGTCGATCCTTTCTAAGCCATTAAACTGGAGAATCTGACAAAATTTAAAAATTTAAAAATTTAAGATTTTATATTTAATAAGAAGTGCATATTTAAATCTGATGATACGTTGTCAAAACAATTTCCTGGAGGAATAAAAAAACTTATAATGATCAGATAACCTTGACATATGTTAAACAATTCAGCGGCTTTTGACATTTTCATTTAGGTCTGCTACTCAACAATTTTTTTTTTTTTTTAACATTTGGCCATCCTGCACGATACAATGCGTATGAACAACAAAGTGGAAATAAACAAAAATGCAAATCTGGCACAAAATACGGGTTAAATTTTCCTTGTTTGCACAATAACTTAAAGCGTTAGAGGATATTTCCATATAGAGTTTGTAAGGCCGGGACATCACGATAAATTGGAATTTGAAAACTATGCCGTTTGAGGATTATGACGTTCAAAGTTTCTGTCGAAACGTCATATGTTTTTGTAAAAAATGGAACTTCCGGCTACAATGTATGTGCCAGGAAGTTTCAAAAATGAGCGAGAATTACAGACCCTATTCAGTCGAACTTCGATGGCTATAATAATCATGGGACAAATTAAAACACTTCTAGGTAGAGAGGAGTTCGAAAATACTAGTATATTTAAACTTGAACAAGTGATAATACAAAAGGTTTGAGACATCCATGATGATATTGCTGTTGCAGTTTTAGCTATCAAAGTTCATTAATTTATTCACTTTTTTACCTTTTTGGAGGCCATTTAGGGCTTGCTATATGGTATGAGGTTCCTCACTGTGTTGAATGAAGTAAAAGGGACAACAGGAAACACCTTCAATGGCTGAAAATTAGTATTACATGCCACAATTACATGAAGACCGTACGGTGACCCCTAGGTGATTTGTTTTGGGTCGCTTTAACCTGGAGATGGGATGTTGTCTCCTTGACATTTACCCTATTTCCTTTCTTTTTCATAAATATATATAATACTGTAATTGTATTTGTGTTAAGGATAAAAAATGTATAAAATTAGATAAAAAAGGGTTATTCTGATCAGAAAACGATTTGAATGTTAGCATACAATTGAGCACTTTTTTAATTCTGTAGGATTGATTTCGGTGTGGATTGGCGGAGCTGACCTAGCAGATGAAGGAAATTTCACATGGAGAAACCCAACACAACTTATCAGTCCTTATATGCTACCTTCAAGTGGATTCACTTTCTGGTCTCATAATAATCCAAATAACTACGGAGGACTCCATCATTGTATGGCGTTTTATTATTACAGTGGATTCTCTACATACCTTTGGGCCGACAACGATTGTAATGACCTGTCTCCGTTCATATGCGAAAAGTGAAAGTCACTGAAAATTAATATATCATTCCTCGGTTTTTCAATGTGTACTTTGACACCCTAAAGAATTTATTTTCGCCGCTTCAACGCAGGAACTCGTCGGATCTAATATATAAAATTGTGAGATGATAGAAAAAGGTATAGAATTTGAGTTGATAAAAATATCATTTAATAATTTCACAAGAAACTGCGAAAAAGCGACAATGAAACATTGAATGGTGACCAAAATGAATTAGAAAACGAAATAGAAGAACAGGCAAGACTTCTGTTATCATTAGGTCCAGGTATTACTCTGTATAACCACCCTTCGCAACAATGATGTCATAAATAAAACTTTTATGTCGTTAAGTCGTGAAAAAATGTTAACTCAAATAAACGCTTTGTGCTATACACAAAACTTTTTATTGTTTTACGTCTTCTTAGAGAGTTAAAATAAAAAAGTTAACAAACACGGTTCTTTTTTATAAATAACAAAAAACGGCAATGATATACCGAGTGGACAAATCACAGGATTACAAAAATCAAAAGTCCAGAGACAAGACCAAAAAAAAGACCAGAACACAGAAGACTTTACGCACTACACAAATATTAAAACACGATCACCACAAATTAACAATACTAAAGCACTGACAGTTTCAACAAAAACAAAGCAAAAATACAAAAACATTGATAACAGGTATTCCGGATATACAAGCAATGGAAACAATATAACACTTTCTCTAATTTCTAGCAAATTTAATCAACGCTTGACCAGTGTGATAAAAATATTTCTCATCAACTCGCATGAATTGTCCCGCCAAATCTATTCGGAATATAATCCTAGACATTTTCTACAACTTAATTAAATCAGGTAAAATAAATTTTCAAATGTTTAAAAACTCGGCAAGCCTCGTATTCAATTTGCAAAATTTATTTAACTCGATGCGAGAAATTCCATAATCAACTTAGTTCTCGTTGTAGAAACTATTTAAAAGGTATGGGGTTTTACGTACATGCTTATTCAAACGGTTTTAAGCAATAATAAGCAAATAGATAGAAAGAAGTATTCATTACCAAATATACAACTCAACAAAAGAAACGATACACGGATTTTGCCAAACCAAAAATATTTTTTCTTAACTTTTTGGCATAAAACAATAAGTCATCGATATAATGTAAACTTTAGCAAGTACATGTAAGAAGAAACATTACGCCCAAAAAAGGCACTTACAATTAATGATACTTGCGGAAATAAATAGTGAGTAAATAGTGAGTTAAACTTTTGAACCGACTACTACTAAATCTGTCCTTATGATGATCAAGTATTCCTATGACCTATTTTCCTATTTTCCGTTTTCCAATCCCGGTTGATTAAGTGTAAGGCGCATTTCTGAGGGTTTGACGTTCTGACTCCTAACGAAACCTGCTGCTATATAGATAATCATTTGGTGAAAATATTTGCCTGAAATATTTTATTAATCTTCAGGTTTTTGTTCTTTTCACAGCAATTATCATCGATGCTTTTGGCGTGCAAAGTGCTTGTTCACGTTGATTGAGCGGGGCATCGCAAGGAGAGCATGTTTTCAGCTTTTGAAGATGGCATATTGTTAAATAAAAAAGAAAGCGTCCCAATTTTTGAAATTAAACAAATTTAATCCATTAATCGATTCACGGCGAATCGATTCAGACAATCCCGATTTTCAAAGTATCCGTTAACGAATTGATATGAAAAGGGATTCAACCAATGCGTTTCGGCGAAAATTTCATAAAAGTTTAAAATGGGGAATTTGAATTGTTATATACTCAACAAAAAAAATTCAGGATCAAGATATTTCATTTCCATTTCCAATGCATTAAGTTTTACAACACAGTTTAATTTGACCTTATCATACGAAAGCCAATCAGTGGTGGATTTTGGTGTGTGATGTTTTCGAAATTATCAGGTTAGACACTTGAAAAAAGTCTATGGGGTCAACCTCCCACCTGGTCATGCCTCCTCGGAAAACAAAAATTTCTGAAATTTGCATTTTTACCCCAAAAATTTATCCGCCTCAAAAACAAATCAAATTTTTGTCAGGAAACGATACAATGAAGCCTTTTCTTCCAAAATGTCTGTGTCCTGATTTTTCAAACAGCGCTGTTAAGTCAAAATGTTTAATCTTTGCATCAAACCCCTCCAAATTTTGAAAATGACCAAAACAAAAGTGGAAATTCTTGTATGCGATAAAATGGGTACCCTTATGTGAATACGCATTTTTTTGTCACTTTTCAACAAATTTTTGTGAATCGAAGTCTGTAGGCAATCAAAAGATTCAGCAACTCGACAAAAATGTCAAAATCACGATTTTTTGCAAAAAACATGATTTTTTGATTCTCAAAAATGAGAAATTTTAAAAAGTCGAAAATTGCAGAAAATGTTAATAATTGAAAGTGTATACACTGTGCAAAATTTCATGTAGATCGGAACAGTGGTTATGCCCGTGCTTCAAGACGAAAATTAAGATACATGAATTTAAATGAATATGATCCTTAACTTTTTTTGCCCAGTACTAAGAACATCAAACGAATGCCACACATGGAATGAAGCTTCAGTATTTTTAATGGCTTAGAATTTAAAAAAAAACAGCACTGTGTGGATATTTGGTTACACGAGTAAAATTAATGAGTGGATAGGAAATATACAAATAGCATACCGTACATTTAAACAAAAACTGTTTTTTATCAAATATGGGAAACTCCTTTTTCCACAAGAGTTCAAAGATGCAGACCGAGACGCTGCAGTGCGAGTGCGGAAAAAATTCAACAGTTCAATAAACGAAAATGAATGATATATAACATATACCACAGTAAAACATTAATCATCCTAAGCGTTGTACGTATGCTTTTTGTTACCCAACATCGGAGACTATTCAAAACGGTAACTGCAGTGTTCAAGCACAGCAATTTTGCAGCTTTTTTATATTTGAAATATTGTGCTGTACTTAAGATTTCTCATAATTACCTACTTTTGCGTTAACTGTTAAAGGGAAATAAAAAGTGTCATTTACTGTAATTGAGGCGGTCCAGATTTTTTTCTGTGAATGTGTTTTGGTTGTTAAATGTTTTGGGGAAAATAAAGACTGTTAGCTTTTAGCACTCTTGCCCCCCTATATGGACAATCAATTTCCCTGCATGAAATCATTATTATTTTTTCTTTTTAGTTAGAGGATATGTGATTGTTAATATTTAAAGTAATATCTATACATGTTTTGATATTTGAATTAAAGTATTTTTGTGTATCAAGATTAATATCAATATATTTGTGTTAATTTTTCTTTCTTTATTGTCTCTCTCTTTTTGCAATAAATAAATCTAAGCAGCTCAGCTTTATATCGAATATTTCGAGAATATTTGTATTTCATAAGTATTAACTGTTTACTTTTAGAATATTTCCCCTAAACTGGTGAAATCAATCAAAGCAATTTATTCATTACTTATGTTGTTCATTGAACACTTCACACAAGTGCGTTTTAAGTAATTCGTTCTTTGGAGTACCTGTCGTTGAATGAATTGTTATAGGATTTTTAACAATTAAGAATTATAATTTCAGAGACATTTGCTTGTACTGAATGTTTATTTATTTATTTATTCCACGAATTTGAGGTAAAATGCGCACTGCGTATATAAACTAACTCGAATTACATCATAGTTGCTTTCTAATTTAGTCGACTGGTGTTTGAAGTAAGTAAGGACCAAACCGCCAATCCAAAACAAATAATCCAAGGACAATGGCAACATCGGAAACAACAAAGAAACAGATACACAACATGAGTAAGGCACAGAAAAGACAAACGAAGACAGACACGCACAAAGATGAACAACACGGACCCAATAAAAAACCATGGGTGAGATTAGGTGCACCGGTAGAGTTAGCATCTTCTGCTTATAAGACACCCGCCGTGTTGAACATGTCAAATCCAGTTGTAAAGTAAAATCCGGTAGAGGAAACACCAACTAAGCTGTAGAGGTAACATCAACTACTACTGTTGTTACGATTGTTTTTTTATTTATCACATTGGCTGTAGGGGGAAGGTTTGGATCCAATAAAACTAATTAACCCCGCCGCAGCAGGTTTGCGCCTGTCCTAAGTCAGGAATTTATTAAGCCTTTGTGTGTCTTGTCCTTTTTCTAGTTAGTTTACTTTATGTCTATAGGAGTCTAGGATGATGTTTATTTCGCTGGACTTGATTGCTCTTTGTTCACTGGCCGACTCCGACCTGCCGTTGGGTGTGGGGTTTTCTCACCGTTCATTGAAGATCTTATGGTGGCTTTGAGTTGTTATTACTCCCCTATGGGCCGTTGTCTCTTTGACACATTCCCCGTTTCCCTTCTTTTTTCTATTTGAAGGGAAAGCACTGTTGGCATCTGGGAATAAGATCAGATATCCCATAGCGGTCCACAAGATGGTGATGTTGACCGTAAAAGCATTAACCCTTTTTATTACCATAGAAAGGTTTATGGAGTAAATGCACATGAGGAAAAGTTTCTAGAAATACATGGTAAAACCAAGCAACTGAACAACGCTGCTATTCATCTTGAAGTCACAAGCGGCGGATACCTATGGTTGAAAGCTTAAAATTGTTACATTTTATGTAAAATGAATATCAGCTTATGAAACTTATTGAAAAGTAGGTGAAGTAGGTGACATAGGTCTATCAGAAACAACAAATGCACACAAGATCAGCCGTATTCATTGCTTGTTCATCAAATGTATTCATTGCTTGATTTTCTTATTGATAACTTATGTGTCACATTGGCAAACCAATGGTTACTAATTGTTCTCCTCTACTAGCAGACTTGTTTTTAATATTCCTACGAAAATGAATATCTTCATGGACTCGTAAAATATCATAAACTAAAACATGCTAGATCCTTCAATCTCAATTATTAATATATTGATGATGTTTTTTTTTTTCATCGATAACGCATCTTTTGCTAAATGGGTCGTATCGGTATTATGTTATTAATATATACACCAGAAATAGAGATAAAGGAAACGGTAGAAACCACATCAGCTACATATTTTTGGATTGACATTTCGAATTTGACGAAATTGGTCTTCTCAATACTAATATTTACGACAAAAGGGACAGGACAGTAATATCCAGCTTCTCCTGCTTACAGAGTGTATGTTTCACAGTTGGTTCGTCACGCGAGAGCTAGCACATGTTATACAGACTTTAATTCCTCGTTAGACATAGTTACATGTATGTCTGTGACCGCCTTACTTACCAAGGCTTCAAAAAATTCCGTTTCATACCATAATAAAAATTCTTAGACAGTTTTCATTCCCTTATGGAAAAATTTGAAATTTCGGTCTGAACTCTGATTCAATTTTTTTTTCTTAGTACTGGGATGCTCATGTATTTCAAGTATCTACGATATTTCAATAGCAATTGCTGTTTGGCGAGCAATAAAACCGGTTTAACCCACATTTCTTCTGAAATGCCTGTACCAAGTCAGGACCATGCGTTCGAAAATTTTCCGGTGTTTTCCACCTGATTTGTCTTTTTGTCTCATGGACTTCGGCTCTCTCGGTAATTATTTTTATTATTCCATATACGAGGACTTACAGGTTAAAGAAGCTATCAGTTATTCTGTACCGTATGCTTTTAACTCAATGCTGCAGAGGGGATCGCACAGTTTTGGGAAATGAGAAAAATGAGAAAATATTATTGGGATTAGGAAAAATGATGACAAAGCAGGAATTTAAAAAAAAACAGCAAGTGGAATAAGAAAATTAAAGAAATTTGGTTATATGCAAAAGGGCCTAAAATATGTGGGAAATGGGGAAAAGTCCGAAACTGCCGGAAATTGGAGAACAGACCCTTTGTCACCCCTTCTGTTACAGTGTGCGGACCTGAATAATAAAAAATAAGCAGCCCTGCAATTAAGCAATGACAGTATATTATTTGAATACCCGAGGTCAAAATACATTGTTGCATGTAATTATAATTTTCAGCCATCCTGTTTTCCATTTTTAACATTTTACAGGCGACGCGTGTGAAACGGAATTGTGTGCTATTCTAATACAATTAAATGATTTCATGTTCTATTTTTGACATGTGTTTTGTAACCATTTTATGAACCAGACTAAACAGGGAACATACTTTGTCCCGGGTGTGTAGAATGGTGGAATTGATACTCAGTTTTGACCAATCAATAAATCCGTTATATAAATATTGCATTAGAATTTCAATTATAAGCCCATTGAATATAAAAAATACCGATTAAAAAAGGAACATAATAAGATCGGGGTATCCCATTATAATGACCAACATCCTCGTTGTGTGCAGCACAATCATAAAAAAAGAAAGATAAACTTAAGATTAGGAAACAGGAGATGCATACGCTACCTCTGCATCTAATCCTACCCATGATTTTAATTTTGGCCCGTGTTATAATTATTCTTCTGTATATTTGTTTCCATTTTTCTTTTTGTTCCCTTACTTATATGATGACTCTGTTAGCAATGGAAGGATATGGAGAAAATGCACATGAGACAAATTATCTACTGTGTATCTTTGTGTTTCCGATGTTGTCATTGTCTTTGGAATATACTTTAAGTTTTATATGTCTTGGGTAGCAGTCTGTGATTTCACAGCAGGAACTGTTTGTCCTATACCTACTTTTTGAAATGATAGATAGACTTTTCTTTTCAATGTTATATTGAAAACGTTTGCAGTGGCGCGAGTATGAGTGTAAAGTAGACTGACCAATAGACTACAGATGATCGATGCACCAATTACATTTTTCTGTGAGCAGATCGTTGTTTCTGAAGTATTTTATCTTAGTCTTCTTTTATCTTCAGATATGATTGCTAGCCTGCGCTTAAGCTTATTCCAAAGCCTTCTTTCCGGATCAAGATCTGGTGCCAACCATCCCACCAATTTATTCTGTTCTGGATCATAAATCATTTGCCAAATTTGTTTGGATCTTTTTTTTATCGAGCACGGTGTGTCGCAGGAAATTTGAGTAATTATATAGTTGCTTACTATGCAAATTTAAAGCAAACTTGTAATTTGTTTCACAAATACTAACGGTTTAATTAGTTTTAGAGCAGTGTTAGTTTTTTTTTTACACAAACGCTAGCTTTTGCATTTTCATTAGTTCTAAGCGCTGCATTTATTATACCTCTAGAGGGCAGTTAACTGTTGATTCATTATACATAGGTATAGGCTGAAATATTGAATCAATTGAAAGAAATATTGGTGAGGTGTACCACTTAACGGAATAAAAAAACATGTTACTTAAGGCACAGAAAAAAATGAAAATAAATTAACCTGTTGGGGGATACATGGTCTAATTTTTTAGATGAAATAGCCTAGTAGCAAAAAGGAATCATGAGAACGCTAGGCATAGGCAATACGAGTTTCTGCAGCTAAAAACATATTTCGACTTTTTTCAGTAGACAGAATAAAGGCCAGATACTTTAAAGGAGTATGAGCTTAAGTTTTTCAGAAACTAAAAAGATATCCTCTGGTTTTATCCATTCAAACAAGGTTAAATATTTTTGTACAGGGATCATATTTTTTTGGTCATGTAGGTAACTTTGAAATACATAAAATAGACATGTACAAAATGTCACCAACTTTCAATTATATTTTCATATATTTTGAGGAAAAAAGCAGCTTACGCAAAATGAAGGAAAGTCGAAAGAGAGAGAGAGAGAGCCGTTTTCCGCTAAAATTTTGACGTCTTATATATCAATAAATCTTTTATAAATTTTCAAAATTTTTGCCTTATGTTGTTCTATAAGGAATGCTTTTCAAAACAAGATGGCAAGAATTTACCAATTATGAAATATCTGACACTCTTACTCCCTTAAAAGAGAATCCCAAATGTAAGTTTTTTTCTCTTTTTTAAGGAGGGCGGATTTTCTAAGGCAATATGTCACTCAACTCGGCCTGTAGGAAGGTGAATTTACCCTCTCTATTACCTCGACGCCGAAAATCATATGCTCTTAGCCTTTAGCAATGGTTGTAAAGCTTTTCTTAAACTTATTTTGTTCCGTCGACCATTTGGCTTTCTTTTCATTAGTACGACAGTTAAGGATTTATTTTGTTGGATATGTAGACCCTGATGAAACCGGTACTAGGGGCCGTCTTGAACTTACTATGAGGCATAAGCAAAGCTCATTGTTGAAAGCCTTTTTGGTGACTTCAACACGAAGAACAAAATATAAAAGCGTTTTTATTGCTTGATTTATCGTGTATTTGTAGGGACTTTGTCTCATGTGCATTTACTCCATATCATATATTGTTTATCCATATGATGGAATATGTTGGGTACATGTATATGTGCATGTAAATGAGTACCGAACAGGGTTGTGAAGAGCCGAAGTTCATGAGACAAAAAGACAAATCAGGTGGAAACCTCCGGAAATAAACGTTATTTCAAAAGAAATGGTGGGTTAAACTAGTTTTATGGCATACCAAACCTCCCCTTTCATTGCGGTAGTGTCCGGTACAACAGCAATGGCTATTGAAAAGTCGTAATCAGTTTAACAAGACCAATTACATGTCTGGACCTGCGTCACCGTCACTCATGTTCAACTTGGAAAGTGTTTTTTTTTTTTTTTTTTTTTTTTTTTTTTTTCAATCTAACAGAATATCATGTATAGATTTACCAATTCAAACAAGTATTCATTTACCATATTACCAAAAATTCTTAAAATGCAAGATGTAATNTAGCCAAGGGTTACGATCCGCTCCTCTCATCTTCACCCTTGGCAGATCAAGCTGGATTTCTGTAGTCTCAAATCCACGTCTTTGATTGGTTGCAGTTAACCTTCACTGCAGCCAATTAATTAACTTACATTCAGATTTTGAATATATATCAAAACAATAAAACTTAAAATATGGCGTTTAGTGATTTTTCTATTTTGCAAAATGTCCATGATTTAATTATCTTTTTTTGCTTTTGAAGGGTTACTTCCTTGAAGTCAAATATATTGTTAATTGTTGTATTATTAGATGCAATAAATAATCATTTATTTTTACAATAAATCATACTGAAACTCTTACTTCAAAGGGCTGATGTTTCACAAATTGTGGCTCAATCTGCCAAGGGTGAAGAGGAGAAAAGCTGATCACAATCCTTGGCTAGCGAAGATGCCCTATTACTGTAATAGACCAAAAAAAAGAAGGAAAAAAAAAACAAAACTAAATGTACAAAATTGAACAAAGCATAAAATGAAAATAGTCCATATCACTTCAGCAAAGGTGAAATTCAAATAAACACATACTTTGAATTTTTATGAGAAAACATATGAAAGCAATGCAAAAATTCAAGAATAGCTGCCCGTGGTCAATGCGTTCAAAACTCTGCAATGTCTCTGGACAAAAATTGAGTACCATGATGATATAATATGATAGAATAAAGTACAAGTTCAATAATAGATAAATTTGACATTTTTTTTAAATCAAAACTGGCCTAAAGGGGAGGTTCACATCACCAATGTGTTCAAACAACAATAAAAACTTCCAAAGGTATTTAGTCAGAAATGTTAATCTTTAAGATTACACAAACCAGGCACTGTAATGTTAAAATATGCTGAAAAATGACTAAGTTCAACAATGCATAAATTCGACATTTTTTTCAAATCTGCCCAAAAAGGGAGGTGCACATCTTCAATGTGTCAAGAACATCTGTGTAAAGTTTCAAAAGCACCAAATTTAAGGAGTCATAGTTTCAGATTACACAAACTCAGTACTGTAATGTTAAAATTTAATGAATTTAATGAAAAAATGACTAAGTTCAACAATGCATAAATTCGACAATTTTTATCCAAATCTCACCAAAAGGGGAGGTGCACATCTTCCATGTTTTCATAACAACTGTGCATAGTTTCAAAAGCATCAGGTATAAGGTGTCTGAGTTTCCGATTACACAAACTCAGTACCGTAATGTTAAAATTTGATGAAAAAATGACCAAGTTCAACAATGGATAAATTCCACAATTTTTTTTCAAATCTCACCAAAAGGGGAGATGCACATTTTCAATGTGTCCAGAACAACTGTGCAAAGTTTCAAAAGTATCGGGTTAAATGTGTTGGAGTTTCAGATTACACAAACTTGGTACCCCCAAAGCGTGACGGATGGACGGAGTCGAGCGGCTCCTACCGTTGGTGACGCAGGTAAAAAATTATCATCCCAGTACTAAGTAAAAAAAGAACTTTGAATCAGAGTTCGGACCAACATTTCAATTTTTTCCATGATATCTATGACAGATCGTATGAGACGGAATTTTTGAAGCCTTGATTAATAAGGCGGTCATGGAGATAACTATGTTTAATGAGAAAGTCTGTATAATGTTTGCTAGCTCCCGTGTAACGATTCTAATTTATGATGAAAATCATCAAACGATGCATGAAAACTTTAATTTAATTTTTATATCATTACAATACCTTTCAATTGACAATATACGATACTACAAAGTTTGAGAGGGGGTTAAAACTAGGACAATCTGTTGTGTATGAATCACTCGCCACGGTATAATTTGAGAGTTTAGTGTAATGTCTATAACGTTTCAATACGATATAAAGAACCTCTACTCAGCCATAACAACATGTTAACGATTACACATCAAGAACCGAGAAACTTACTATCCCCCTCCCCCAACAGACACAGACACATCGGTTACACATGAAAAATAAGAAAGTTTTTGACAATCGAAGTAATTTTTCTCTATTCGGAAAAAGTCGGTATATACTAATCAACAAAAGAAAAGTCAACCTACTATGATCCTAAATATAGTTTCAGAAGAGATAGAACTAAAATTACTGTGTTGTATTCTTTACAAGAGACCAGTTTTTACTCTTTCCCTGCATATTTGTTATGACAAGTTTAGTCGTTGCTTATAAAAGTCATTTTTCGAAATAGTGGTCAAGATTTTGTTTTGCGGATTTCAACATTAGGTCCATGTCGGACGGCCATGAATTTTCAAAATTTGACAAAATCAATTGGTAACTTATCCAAAAACACAAAATTCTCTATGAAAAATTAAGTTACGATCGAAATCTGGAGTTTTGACCTTTTTCAGTTTGACGTCATGATCTAATTTTTTTGTATTCGATGCATGTCAGATAACTCAGTGATGAATTTTATACCAATATAAGGCTCCTTTCACTTGATATCAGGTCACACTGGAACAAAAACTAAAAGTGTTGCTGGAAGAAATACTCAAAGTGGCCAATACTGACATATCTTTTTTGTGTGGGTGTCACAAAGGGAAACTGACATTTTCAGCTGTATTACGTCTTCTCGGATTTGACATTACCGCTTCTGACTTTACCCTGGATTGACCCACTGAAAGTGTGACGGGTGCTGTATACAGAGCAAGCTATGTTTATCCTTCCAGTGCACCTGATGTCTGTCTTGAGAGTTCAGACTGTTTGTGCTTTAGTTTTAATTTTTGTATTTGTAGTGTTTGCGTTTTTGTGGTGTAGTATCTTTGTTCTTCCGTCTTCTGGTGTTCTTAGTATTGCTTTGTCTCTGGACTTCGATTTATGTTATCTTGTTTTTTTGTTACTTCGGTATTCTACTGCCGTTGTTTTAGCCTCGTTTTCAAAAATTAGTTAAAGTAATGATTAGTTAAAATGGCAAATTGATTGTAATCACGCATTGTGTCAATGTTGATTGACAAAAGTTTTCTTTTGACTCTTTACACATTCTCATTTGTGTCTCGATTCTATCAACCGGAAGTTGTCTTAATTTTGACCGGATGTGTTCATTTCAAGACTGTCCTATATGATTAGAATCGAGTATTGCTATAAACTATTAAATTAAAGAGAACAGAATAATACTTTTAATAAAATTATATTCCACAAAAACTTGAATGGGCGTTTCTTTAGCTGAGTATTATATATCATGTGCATTTATAACAATATAAAATAAGCCGTTAAACCGAGGCTTCATGTACTAAAGACCAACTGAAAATTGAAAAGTTTGCATAGAACACCACTGCACATTCAAGGAAGAGTATGTAAACAGGATCTAGTCTTTCAGGTTTGCTGGTACACAACCTGTTATAAATGAAGCTAACGAAGAGGAATTCTAGGACACAATTTATTGACCAAACAATCAAGGACATGCTTATCAAGCGTCTGCCAACTGACAAACATACCATACTAGTCCCCTAACATTTATTTTTCTCCGAGTTTGTGCCCCAATAAATTCCTTTGAAATAATGTTCGATCAAAGGTTCCGTATATTTTTGCAAGATAGGTGACATATCCAGGAGACACAGATGTTTAAAGTATTGTCACATTTTTAGTTGATATGGATGTTCAAAGTAGTGATAAGCATGTCTAATTGTTCGTTAAGCATAAGATACACAAGACACATGAGCTTTGAGATCTAGTGACCTGAGAATTTTACACACATACTGGCCTATTACTGATTCTGCCGTAGTGCGACAGTTTTACCAGCAGACTAGGCTCCTTGAAGCTAGCCGGCAGTTTAGCGGCGAGCAACCCTTGACCCATCTTTCAAAATTACAAACAACATGTACGTATTGCCATTTTCTCTCCTTTCAAGATTGTGGTCGTGGAGTTAGTAGTCTACCTGTATTGAGTTTTATTCGTATGCTTATTATACTATAGGGAAACGGGACAGATAGAAAGGATATTTGGGTGCCAATAAACCGGTTTAACTCTACCGCTGGCTTTTGCTAGTGCCGGTACCAAGTCCGGCTGTCTCGAGTTCCTCTCGTTGTTTACATTTGTCTTTTGTCTTGTTTGTGTTTTTCCTGTGTAGTTTCCTGTCAGATTGTGGCATGTTACTGTAATCTTCAGCCATTGTAGAGTTTCCTGTTAATCACTTTTTACACATCGAGAAGGCAATATTTTATTCAAACTACAAAATTGTAAAATCGATTTTGATAAGGTATGAATAATAAATAAGAAAAACTAAATACACAAGTTAATTTGAATCTGATATAAAATATAGAAAAATATTATACATTAAATAACCTATGACTTTTGAAAATATTTTGCATTATGAACTTCATATATTAATTTGATCTTATTTTATATCAGATTTAAATAATCTTTCATGATTGGTGTAGAAGTGGTCAGGTGGTATTCATTAATATATGGTATTTATTCTATCAGTCAATATCACGATATTGACCGGTCCCAATTTTCTAATAATGACCGGTAGCTTTAACTGTACTTAATGAATTGTATTCACAACAGAGTTGTTTTTTTTCAACAAATATACTAACTGAAGTGTTTAATGTGACTAAAATTGAAATTTCAATAACAAAACCTTTTACTATTTTCTAATTTTTATGAAACTGTTGTTTTTTTATAAGTAAATGTTAACAAAATAAAATGCGATATAATATAGAGATAACAGATACGCAAAAAATTCAGATGACTGCTGTATAGAGTAAAAGTACAAATTGTTTTGTTTAATTTAAAGACATGTTGTTTGACTTTTTCATTGTAAAAAGAAAGATAGGTAAAATAATATCGTATATTTTATGTGGGTGACTTTAAACAGGACATGGTTTCAACTGATGAAAAATAAAATGTAAATGTTCTTCAATAAAATAAACACAATAGTTACTTATATAGAGAGAATTATCACGCTAAAGACTGCCCTTGGGATAGCGATATGGACTGACATCTCGACAAAACCCTCGCCTACGGCTCGGGCAATATTCAGGTGTCAGTCCATATCGCTATCCCTTGGGCAGTCTATATCTTGTGATAATTCTCTATAAATAAGTAACTATTATATACTTATTATATTGCCTTTCATGTCACAAATGTAAAAATTAGCACAAAAGTCCATAAAGACAGAAATAAGTTTATTGGACTTTCACAGCAGTACATCAGGCGAAAACTAAAGTTAATGGCCCGTTGATGGTTTTGTCCCACGAGTATCGTTTTGATCTTGTACAGATGTCGATTCTACTGTATCCCTTGTGAAAAAATGCAGAACCAGTGTCAACAACCTGTAATATTTAAATTGTACAAAATAAGTCAGAGTTATACGTCATTATTTAATTTGATATAAGTTTCTTCACTTACGACACCAAGCATAAAAAAGTATTGTGAAGTTTTAAATTTCAATTAGGTTATAGCTGGTTGCGAAATCGTAAAAAAGCGAATAAAAACATAATATCAAAAGTAAAAATAAAGAGAGAGAAAAAAAGAAAAAAACAACACCCCTCAAAAATAAAGACTAAAACAAAAAAAAAGAAAGATTCATACCAATATTAACAACATCAAAAAGAAAAACAGACAGAATGAAATAAAAAAAAACAAAAAAATCAAAAGCAAAAAGTAAAATAATAAAAAAAAAAAAACAGACACACTTCTGAGTAAAAAATCAGTTTTAAGATAAATTACTCTACCGA
>MJUU01004625.1:4718-32569 GCA_002080025.1 Modiolus philippinarum | reverse complement strand
TTTCCCGCCTTTTTGGTAGCCATTTGAAAATGGCAGTCCACAAACAATTTTCATCACCGGTTTTGAAGTCGCAACATCAGTATCTATTTGGAAACCAACTTTCATTGAAATCGGACAATATTGAATTTTCCCGCCTTTTTAGGCGGCCACTTTTAAAATTGCCGTCAAAGAACAATTTTGTTTACATCGGTTTTGAAGTTGAGACATCAATACCTATTTCGAACACAATTTTCATCGAAATAGGACAATGTTGAATTTTCTCGCATTTTTGGCGGCCATTTTGAAAATGTTGGTCAACGAACAATTTTCAACACCAGTTTTGAATTCGCAACATCAAAATCTATTTGGAAACCAAATTTAATTAAAATCAGACATTGAAATTTGACGTTCATTGTTTAGACAGTGGAGCCCAATAGTTGAAGAAATCCCCCCCCCCCCCAAAAAAATAGGTAGGAGGAGGAAATTAGGCCCTCAACACGAAACAGAAATTTGACGTAATATTTCATTTCTCAGCCATTTTGTTTTCTTTTCACGGCCCCTTGAAGACATTAATGTCGATGATCTTGGCCAATCCCTACTTCTGTCTGCTTGTTCTTTAATCTTTTATGTTTTGATATGTGTATATATTATTTTTTGTTTTACCTTTGATCGCAGTTCGACAAGAATTTTAACTCGTTTGTTTATTTATGCTTACACGAACTGCCGCACAGCACTCTTTATTTTAAAGTAAAATATTACCCCGTCTTTAACAATTTGAGCTCAACCCTTTTAAAGTATTGATTTCGACTTGAAATCTTATTTATATTTTGCATATCTGACGTTATTTGCGAGAATGATATATTAGACTATCTTTTTAGCTTGATAATTGTTATATCAACGTGATCATTTTGTTTTAGGATAAACAAATATGAAAAAGAAAGGAAATGGGATAAATGTCAAGGAGACAACATCCCATACCCAGGTTAAAACGACCCAATACAAAGCATCTAGGGGTCACCGTACGGTCTTCAACACATTGAGGAACGTACGTTTCCCACTGACAGACTGTGTGCGGTGCTGGCTTGCTAGAAACATTTTTTTAAAGGAAACATTCAGAACTATTGCCAAACAGTTTGATTCTAATTGGTTATGTAGGTTTAGATAGGACTACATTTTAATATGCTTCTTTTTATGTATGATGCTAATTAATGTTTGCCTGTCCGCACCTTAATAACTATTATTTCATTTTTGTTTACTTTTATTTTCAGAGGAGGTCTTTTAATGTCTCTCCTGAGTGCCCAAATGAGTTAGCCACTGGCGGAAATATTGAATTGTGTACAAATCTGCCGTACATAATTTTTAAGGGAACAATCCTATGATTATTGTGATGAAATTTGGTTTATATTGTCAAAGTCACAGGGGCCGGTAACATACGATATTGATAGACATTTTAGACATTTTTGATGAGGTACAGACATGCCGGAATTACTTTTTTCAAGAAAACCATTTTGACTTTAAATTTGGTTCAAATGGCAAAGTCGTTTCAGATAGGATTTTTAATGTGGTCTGCATAGGGCGCATTGCATGACTATGTTTCCCGGTTAGCTTGATTAAAGTGGGAACCTGTCAGATACCATCTTTAAACGGGACTATTAAGTAACAATTTGGACTAAGACTGTACTCATTTGTAATTTCTGTTTCTGTGCTTGGTATCTGTCTAATGTTATTGTTTTTGCGTCTAACTTCATTGTTTTCTGTGTTCTCGTTTTTGCCCTGTCCTTGGACTTCGATTTTTGTGAATTTCACCCCTTTGTTCCTTCGGTATTCTACTTTGTTTGTTATGCAATTATATAGTGGAAGATACGCAAATGTATCTTTCATGGGATGCAATGTTAAAAATGTTAACACTGGAATAACAATCGAAAGTATGAAGTAAATGAGACAAAGTCTCTATAAAAACATGCTTTATAGTTGTTTTTTTTTATCTTGGAAGCAATTTTGGATGAGATACAGAACTGTCGGACAGCATTTTTGAAAGAGTCCAATTACATTCATTTTGACTAAGTTTGATTCTTATTTTCCATGTAGTTTCGAGAATAAAATACCTGAATATGTTTATATTTGTTATTTGGTTCAATATTCTCCAAAAGCCAACAAGATGAGAGCAGTCGGAAACAACAGCTAATCCCCTCGCCTGTAGCAATTAAATTTCCAAAATTCAGGTAAAGATTCAAAATTATCAAAGCAGCATTACTATCTATGAGGCATCAACTGATCTAAGATGATTGATGTGGTATCTCAGTTATGAACCTTAACACAGACTATAACCCGAGTTATTAAAGCATAAAATGTAGGTCAGGGTGACCCCTTTATATTTGTTATTTGGTTCAATATTCTCCAAAAGCCAACAAGATGAGAGCAGTCGGAAACGACAGCTAATCCCCTCGCCTGTAGGAATTAAATTTCCAAAATTCAGGTAAAGATTCAAAATTATCAAAACAGCATTACTATCCATGAGGCATCAACTGATCTAAGATGATTGATGTTGTATCTCAGTTATGAACCTTAACACAGACTATAACCTGAGTTATTAAAGCATAAAATGTAGGTCAGGGTGACCCGTTTATATTTGTTATTTGGTTCAATATTCTCCAAAAGCCAACAAGATGAGAGCAGTTGCAAACGACAGCTAATCCCCTCGCCTGTAGCAATTAAATTTCCAAAATTCAGGTAAAGATCCAAAATTATCAAAGCAGCATTACTATCCATGAGGCGTCAACTGATCTAAGATGATTGATGTTGTATCTCAGTTATGAACCTTAACACAGACTATAACCTGAGTTATTAAAGCATAAAATGTAGGTCAGGGTGACCCAATTATCATCTGATGCAGCATCACTCTCCAAGAAGCATCCACTAACCTTAGATGATTGATGTACAACAAGTAGTTTCTCGGATATTAACCTTAAAGCAAACTATAACCTGAGTCATTGAAGCATAAAATGTAGGTCACAGTTACCCATTTCTAACCTGAAACAGCATCACTCTCCAAGACGCACCCACTGACCAAAGACCATTGATGTGCCACATGTAGTATCTCAGATATGAACCTTAGCATAAACTGTAAGACGAGTCGTTTAAACATAAATGTAGGTAAGGGTGACCCAATTATCAACTCTCCAAGACGCATCCACTGACCAAAGATGATTGATTAGCAACGTGTAGTTTCTAAGATATGAACCTAAACACAAACTATAATCTGGGTAAATGAAGCGTTAAATGTAGGTCAGACTGACCCAGTTATCATCTGAAGCATCATCAATCTCCAAGACGCATCCACTGACCAAAGATGATTGATTTGCCACATGATATTTCTCGGATATGAACCTTAACGCAAACTTTAACCTGGGTCTATGAAGCGTAAAATTGTAGGTCAGAATGACGCAATTATCTTCTGATGCAACACCGTTGGGCTAAGCGACAATAAGAAATCGTGTCTGTAACTTTCATATGTTAATTCTGAATGCAGACAAAGTAAGCTTTGCAATATCTTTCTTAAATAGGCTCATCTTTATTTTAAATCTTTTTCAACAAAATATAGCCACAAAGGGAAATAAATGGAGACCAATAGTATCAAAGCTGGGGAAATGCACTTACCAGGATATTAGATGTTTCGAATAGAGAAAGAATCTAAATTCAGAACGTACTGATTTAATTTCTTAACAATTTCATGTAATTGTATTTTACATAACAGTTCAAAACCCTTACGAATGAGGAAAATAAGCTTGGAATGGAATTAGCTATCTAATATTGCTCCCAACTAACCATTTCCAATGAAAACAAAATAACAAACCTTCTTCTTCAAGGAATTTGTTGTACGCCATAAGAACATCCTTTTCTTGAAATTTGGCCTCAATTGTATTGGTGGTTTCTCTTCTTTGCCTTTCACTTTGTCCACCAATTACTAAAAAGTTATTATATGTAATCTCTAACGTTGTTTCCAGTTTATTACGTATATTTCTCACATCGAGATAGTTAAATTTTCACATTTTAAAGTTCGAGGTTTACCCGAGAACTTTAAAATGTGAAAATTTAACTATCGAGAGTGAGAAATTATCGTAATAAACCGGAAAACAATGTTAGAGATTGTTTCTCTAATTTCTACTCAATTTATTTGAAGTAAAGCGATATCCCTACTCTCCAGTCTCAAGTATGTCGCATTTTGTTGCTATCATCTTTGCTATATGTATGGTTATTCCATTCATTGAAAGGGGTGTTGAATATAATATTTTTTTTTATAAAACTGTCATATTTTCAATAAATTGAGTTATTTTAGTCATAAAAATGCAAAAAACCGTTTCGCCAGACAATATTAATGATAGAGGTGTTAATTTCATCAACATCCGGTTGCACTATTTCTAGAAACTGACACGAGGTATTTACATGATTGACCAATCGCTAACTGAGATCAAATTATACCCATGTTGATTATCATTTCGATAACAAACTAGTCAGGAGGTGTTTATATTTGCTAGAAATTAGAGAAAACATACCAATTCTTTATATGAACAGAAAGACCGAAGCAATCTTTTGATTTGTCACAAATGTTTGGCATATTAGAATTACTGTTGCAAGACACCGAATTGAATTCTTATTTGAAAAGAACAAGTTCTCGAGAATATTAATGTTATTTGTCTTTCATCGAGTGTGTAAGCCTTCTATTCAACCTTATCTATCATCACTTTTAGCCTTTCCATAGAAAACCTTAAGTTTTGTAATGTCTTTTATTGTCAATTTAAGAGTATAAAGTGAAATATTCTTAAAAAATATGTCATATAACTTATTGTTTTCATAGCACGGCAATAACAAGTGGCCAAAAAAAATTCAAATGTGAATTTTATCAACATTTGTCCGTAATATTTCTAGAAATCGACATCTTAACATATGATTATACGAATGAGTGATCTGGGGTGGTGTTCTCGAAGCTATCTTAGGGATAAGACGTGTCCTAAGACCATCTTATGAGACGTCTTTGTCCTAAGTCGTGTTCTCAAAGCTCTCCTAACTTATGATATTTCGCATTTTTCGTCTTAACTTTAGGACACCTAATTAGTTGTCTTAAGTCATCCTATCTCAATCCTAATCTTATATTTTGCCTTTTGTTCAATATTTTTCTTAAAGATGAACACGAATCAATATGAACGCATCAATAACCACTTATCGGTAAAGGCAATTTTCACGATTTTAAACTTTGAACTCATTGTTCACGAAACGATTACTACTTGATGCGTAAAGTTGTCATTTCAAAACAAACTGTAAATGTAAAGCCTTTTCAATAATATTTTACATTTAGACTTGAATTCGTACGCTTCATTATATACATTTTAGTAAACACAATTAGTAAACAATTTCATAAAATGTTTGTGTCTTTGAACATTATTTTGTAAAAACTTAATATAAAAAATTAAAATATTAAACTTAAGATATGTTTAAGACGTCTTTACATAAGATGTGTCCGAGATAGCTGCGAGACACAACTTAAGAATGTCGTAAGATGATCCTAAGTCCATCCTAAACTTGGTCATAAGATACGTCTTAGGACGAATCTTAGGATACTTTCGAGAATACCACCCCTGCTTAAATGTCAAATTTTAACAACCAAATTCCTACCTACCAGGGAGAGACATACAAATCTCTTCTATCAAATTATACCATGGAACCGTTCTACCTCCTCTAGCCATTCTGTACAAGGATTCTTCACAAATTCGTCTTGCTATTCATAACTAATATCAGCCTAAAATACAATAAAGAATGGAAGTTCAGATTTATATCTTAAAATTGTTTTTTAAAGTGAGGAGCTAGTCCGCTGATGTTGCTTATATACAGGCTAATCAAACAATTTTGATTCGTGCATAATTGACTTTTTCATAAAATATAACATGAATTGCAAGACGGTTTTACATATAATTTGTGTGCAACAGGAAATACACGGAAACTACATATTTATGGTTGTAATCCATCTAATTTTAATAAAGCACTGTAAGTTATATGAATAATAATATTTAAATATTCATCAGATTTTCAAAACACACAAAGGGTAACATTTTTATTTAGCGTTGGTAATATACACTACAACTAATTGTATCTGAATATGAAATAGAAAGGAAATGGGGAAAATATCAAGGAGACAACAACATCCCATCTCCAGGTTAAAACGACTCAAAACAAAGGATCTAGGCGTCACCGTATGGTATTCAACTCAGTTAGGAACCTCACACCATATAGCAAGCTTAAAATGGCCCCCAAAAAGGTAAAAAAAGTGGTGAATGGCTAAAATGTATTTTTCAATAAACCAGAGACATTGTATTTTAATGTCTTTAAGTAAAATACACCAGAGACATTTATCTGAATTGCAAAAACAACTAGATGTTGTCGGAAACAACAGCTATCCCCGCACTCCCTGTTTGACACAGAAAACAGTTATTATACACCCTTGGCATAATTTTTTCATTATCTTTGAAATCTACCTATTGATAGTCATTATTGTTACTAAAAGAATTCTAGGATATATGGTTGCTAAGTAGAATTCCAAAAAATAAGTGGTCTNACCAGAGACATTTATCTGAATTGCAAAAACAAATATATCGGGTTAGAAAATACTCTATTTTCAAGTTCTCTTTGGGAATACCACACAGTAAACCTGGTAGGCATAGGAAATTCCCATTTATAAATTTGAACAAATAGACTAAAACTATGAAAAATGTATCTTTTATGGTATTATGGACTAAAGCAGTCGTGACGGGTTTGAAAAACCTTCATAACTTCGGTATTTTGTTTTTTCTTTCTCTACTTGGGTAATATGGACTAAAAAATGTACCAGGTTTGTAAAATATCTATTTCGATACTTTGTTTGGGTACTTCAAACTAAAACAAATGTACCGGATATGAAAATCTCAACTTTTATGTTCTATACGAGTAATATCGCCTACAACAAATATGCAAGGTATGGAAAATCTCTTTTTTATATTCTGTTTGGGTAATATATCGTCTAAGGGTCCTTACAAACCCGAACAACTTACAGAAAACTCTAGATAAGGATTTAATGTGCTTATATGAGCCCTTTAAAATCAATTATATATTCGTCTAAGGTAAAGGGCAAACAGAAGGCCAGTAGTGAGAAATGTTTAACGGGTACACCATTCCTCTACAGAACTTGGGATATAGATTAATACAGAATTCCTCTACAGAACTTGTATATAGATTAATGTAAAAGCTTTGCTCTTGTTTCTAAATCTCTTTATGAATTCGTTTGTGTTTGTGTTTGATGTGTTGTACATACATGTATTATTAATGTTTTGACGAATCTAATAATAAAATATGTTTACATTAACTTGTATGCTAATGCAAGATTTACAAGCGAAGAGTGAAAAAATTGGAATGGACAATAACGTGATTTCAGATACTGCATATAGACATTTCGGCAACTGATTGTAGTTAATATCGAAACAATTGGAAAGTATTGATTATTTTTGCTTCGTGTTTACACATCAACAACTCAGGTGAGAGTGACAATAGTTCACCTATTCGACCAATCCAGGTAAAATCAATTTGTCGCGTCTTGTAAAACGCAAGTTAGGCAGAGTAAATATAGAACCATAGCTTTTACTTAAAAAATCAACTCTCAGAAGTAAAGCCACGGTAGCCCCGTGGTTTATAGTGATCCGCACAGAGACTTGGGTTGCAGGTTCGAGTCCCGTACGGGATATTACCAAAAATGTTAAATATCGTTCCCTCCACGTGACATATATAAAAATAAAATACGAAGAGTAATATTTTGTGGATGAGTAAAGCTGTAGAAATGCGGAACTGCTATTTTTGTGAAAGCCAAAGTAGAACGTTATGTGTGAATACAATGAAATCAATGTTTGTCAATCCGAAAAAGACCTTCAGCACGATGTCATGTTTTTCAGTCCGGAAATCCTCAAAACTTGGCCTGGAAAAGCAAGCACCAGAAATTCTTTAAACTAAAGAATGCAAATCGAGTAGGAAAATATATTTATAATAAGCTTCTAAGGGGCACAACAAACCTGAACAACTTGCTGAAAACACTGTATAAGCATTTAATGTGCTTATACAAGCTCTTAAAAGTAAATTATATATTCATCTAAGGTAAAGGACAAACAGATGGCCAGTAGTGAGAAATGATTCATGGATACACTTTCTATTAATGTAAGATTGACAAGCAAAGCTAAAACATCTCAAACTTCCCTGTTTGGAATACACAAGAATGTGAATTCAGACACTGCATATAGCTATTTCGGCAACTGATGCCTCGTTAGTGTTGTTCGTATACATTTAAGTACTTTAAAAGATAATAGAAAAAAGAAGGGAAACGGGGAATGTGTCAAAGAGACAACGACCCAAAGGGGAGTAATAACAACTCAAAGCCACCATAAGATTTTCAATGAACATTTGATATCAAAGTATGACGTGACTACGTAAAAAGCTTATTTATAAGGGCATCCCAACCTTGTTTAGAGGAATAGCTGTTAAACAAATGTAAACACAGAAATATCTCGCCTGACCATGCATATCTTTAACATTATACGAAGTCAAAGCTACATGACTGGTGTCAGACTGCATGCACCCACCTAGATAAAGCAATACACCAGATATGATGCCTCTATAGGTGTTCTAATTACAGAAAAATACGTATTAAAGTAAAAAGTGATCAAAGTTAATGGAACATGAAATTGAGTTCAATACTATATGACAGTTGTGGCATGCAACTACTTTTATGAAGCAACAGACCAAATATGATACCTCTAGGTGTGTTTTAGTTACAGAGAAATAAGTATTGAATAATAAACAGTAGCAATAAATAAGTAGCAGAGAAATAAGTAAAGAAGTGTTCAAAGTCAAACCATGATATTGAAATTAAGGCTACATGACAGGTGTCAGACTGGCATGCACACATCTAGATGTAGCAATATAAATATAGCATGTCGATACATTACAATGCATAACAAATAGACTTGAAAGTTAAACTATGTTGCAAAATTTACTGAACCGTGCAAATGAGGTCAAAGTCAATTAACAAGTTACAGACTGGCATGTACCCACTAAGATACATCTGTACAATTAATATAATGGATCTTTGTACTACAAATCCAGAGAAATCAGCTTGAATGTAAAACTATTTTCAACAAGTCATTGAACCATAAGCTATCTATGAACAAAATATACTTTAAAAGTTATTAAGGTTTTCACGGTTTTTGATGCCTCCGCCACCACCGAAAAGCAATACATATACATCGCTTTGGGATCCAGTGACCTAAATTTTTTACGCAAGTTGATACTGCTGATGTCTGATGATTCTCTACCAAACTCTTCAGGAAGTTTTGAAGTTTATTTCTTTTTCTTTTGTGCAACAGTGTTTTACAAGCAGATTAGGCTTCTTGAGATAGAAGAGAGACTAGCGGTAAGCACCTCTTCACCAATCTTTCAAAATTACGTTTTGTCCTTTATTTTTCCTTTAAAAATTGTGGTAATGGGGTAAGTAGTCTACATGTATTGGGTTGTATTTGTATGTTTATTATACTATAAGGAAAGGGGGCAAAGAAAAGAGCGATTTTGCTTGTACAGGTACCGATTAAGGACGGCTGTCCCGAGTTCCTATCGTTGCTTACGTTTGTCTTTTGTCTTATTTGTGTTTTCCTGTGTAGTTCTCTGGCTTATTGCGCATGTTATTGTAATTATCAGCCATTGTAGATGTTTCCTGGTATCTCTTTTTATCTATCAAATAAATGTACAGTGTTTGCAATATTTCTATTTCCAGGTTCGTTTTTTTGGGTGATATGGACTAAAGCAATTGTGACGGGTATGAAAAGGCTCTTTTTCTCTATTTCCATGTTCTATTTATGTAATATCTCTGATTTTTTAAATGTCTTTCTGCATGTTCTGTTAAAAAAAAATCTGAAACCAAATGTACAATATATGAAAAAGAAAAAACTGATTTTTTTGGTTCTATTTAACCAATATGGACTATTTAAATAAATATGCCAATTAGACCACTAAAACTGATTCCAACCAATATGCCGATTAGACGACTACAAATTGATTCCCTGTTCTTGAGACTCGCCAGCCCCTAAATTTGAAGTTTGAGGGAAAACAGTTTTTTTACTGTTTTCTTTTTTTCCAATTCTCTTGGTTTTTGAAAGCAGCTTAGTATTTTAAGAAATAAATATTTATCGCTCGCTTCTGAATTTCAGTTAAAAATTGAAATTCTTAGGTAAAAAGTAAGTGAAATCACGTTCTCCTGTTAGCCAAAATAATAATTTTACTTAAAAAAAAAAACAAAACAGCTTAAAAAATTTTATGCTTCGATTGATAAAATGGAATTTGTACAGAAAAAATAATTAAAAATAAAAATTTCGCTCGCTTGTCACTCTATTATCTGAAACATGTCCGAGGGTCCTAATGTAAAATGTCTGTTTCCATGTTCTATTTAGATAATCTGGACCAAAGCAATTGTGACGGGTATGAAATATAACTACTTCCATGGTTTATTTAGGTAATATGGACTAATCTGGTCGTTGAATTTCTATGAAATAATATGGACTATAATAAATGCACCGGTTATGAAAAAATAAATTTTCACATTGTTTTTGAAGCTATGGACTAAAATAATTAAAATTATGTTAAATCTCTATTTCAATTTTCTATCTCAGTAATATATTAATAAAAACAAATGTGCGGAATATAAAACAATCTAAATTTCTAAGTTCTTTTGGTTATTTGTACAATATACATGAATGCTAGTGATAACACGTCTGGGCAGTAACTGCTTTTTGCCTGTATTTCTTCGGTAGTGTGTGAAAGCGTGCTTAATTCAAGTCACGTGTCACGTTTATTTCAATCAAAGGTCAAAACAGGACAGCCTCAATACAATGATTATAAAACAACAACATAAAACTAGTCATGACAGCCTCAATACAATGATTATAAAACAACAACATAAAACTAGTCATAAACTAGAAAAAACTGAGCAAAGATCACTAATAAATAACCCCCCGTAACCCCATTTGTTTCTAGAGATTCAAAATCAGTCTAATCAAATTCAGAAATAGAATGTGCACATCTTCTAAATGACATAAAGACAGTGAAAGTTATACGTAAATCTATTCTGTAGTTCAGGAGGAGTAATGGATAAGTGATTTGTACCCACTTGTAATATAATGGCCGAGTCCATATTTTGCTATAGGAAATCCCAAAAATCAATCAAATCAATTTCTGAAATAGGAGGTGCATAACTACATTATATCATAAACACTGTATTAAGGTTTCGTGAAAATTTATTATGTGGTTCTCCAGGAGTAACGGATAAGAGATATGGGTACCCACTTGTAATATAATGACTAAGTCCATGTTTTGCTATGAGAAACCCCCCCCCCCCCCCNGAAATTGGAGGTGCACATCTTCACTATGTCACAAAGACTGTATTTAAGTTTCATGAAAATCTCTTCAGTGGCTCAGGAGGAGAGACGGATAAGAACTGAGTACCCACTTGTAATGCAATGGCTAAGTCCATGTTTTGGTGGAGTAGCGGATAGATATCCCCAGCTGTAACGGGCGAACAACCCCATCATTATATTGCCCCAACTTTTCAAGCGGGAGCTATAACAATTAATTACTGTCACTTGAAACTTCCTTTAGGACAAGTGCATGATGCAAATTGTGTCTTATTTGAAATACATTCAGCTAGTGTGATCTCAGAAGAACATAGACACTGTTGTGAAGAAAGCTGAAAGGGTAGATCAAATTGTATGAGATGCCACATTTCAAGCTGCACTAAAATTGCAGAGGAATAGATGAATTTAAAATAGCTTGGGGACATCGCAAGCAATAGTTGTAGACAAAACAAGAGGGCTAAGGTCTAACTTATGTTACTTTCAGTGCCAACCACCCAACAAACACGTTGTAGCAGTACAGACAAATATGTATATATCATGCTTTTTCACCACACAAAAGTCATTTCTTTGCACAGTTAGTCACTTACCGAGTTATTGAAAAGTAACAAACTTAGTAGTAAGTCTTCCGGGGAAGACATGTGTCGCCTGCGAAATAACAAATAATATTCTAAGTTCTGTCAAACAGGAAGTAGGTATGTGAGAGATCACAAACTCTATTACACTGTAAAGGTCTCCATACTGATACTCCATATTGCATTGCAGAAGGCTTGGATATATACATACTTCCGAGAAAAATGTGACAGAAATTTTTTGTGACGCTAATCGGCAAAAAATATTCTATGTTACATCAAACAGGACATGGGCATGCGAGAGATCCCAAACTCTATTATACAATAAAGGTCTACACACTGATACTCCATGTCAAATTGCAGAAGGCTCAGATCATGGTTCCCGAAGAAAATGTGACAGAATTTTTCAAGACGTAAAAAATTTTCTAAGTTGCGTCAAACAGGAAGTGGGCATGCGAGAGATTTGAAACTCTGTTACACGGTATAGGTCCCCATACTGATACTCCATGCCAAATTGCAAAAGGCTTGGATACATGGTTCCTGAGAAAAACATGACAGAAATTTTCAGGACGTAAAAAATTTCCTAAGTTCCGTCAAACAGGAAGTGGGCATGCGTGAGATTTGAAACTCTCTTACACAGCAAAGGTCCCCATACTGACACTCCATGCCAAATTGCAAAAGGCTCGGATACACGGTTCCTGAGAAAAACGTGACAGAAATTTTCAAGACGTAAAAAATTTTGTAAGTTCCGTCAAACAGGAAGTGGGCATGCGAGAGATCTGAAACTCTATTACATGGTATGGGTCCCCATACTGACACTCCATACCAAATCGCGAAAGGCTCGAATACATGGTTCCTGAGGAAAACGTGACAGAAATTTTCAAGACGTAAAGAATTTTCTAAGTTCCGTCAAACAGGAAGTGGGCATGCGAGAGATCCGAAACTCTATTACAGGGTATGGGTCCCCATACTGACACTCCAAACCAAATTGCAAAAGGCTCGAATACATAGTCCCTGAGAAAAACGTGACAGAAATTTTCAAGACGTAAAACATTTTCTAAGTTCCGTCAAACAGGAAGTGGGCATGCGAGAGATCCCAAACTCTATTACACGGTATGGGTCCCCATACTGACACTCCATACCAAATTGCAAAAGGCTCCTATACATAGTTCCTGAGAAAAATGTGACACAAATTTTTGTGACGCCGACGACGACACCGACGACGACGACGACGACGTCGCCGACGCAAGACGACGGATAGTGATCCCTATATGTCGCCACTGCGTGAATGCAGGCGACACAAAAATGAAAGTCTCTGAACTTTTTAGGAAAATTGTAAGTTATTGTATCATTAATTTTGCAGAGTTTATGAGATATTTTATTTGTCTCTTAACTTTGGAAAAAAGTTGTGGAAAGCCTTGTATACTTTGCAGCACTATAAACACAATCTCATGCATAATGTTGGTCGTGACTGTGGTGTTACTCAGCGTAACATCGCTTGAGAGTATACATTTGGTATACAATACAACCAGTCGACTATCATCTATACATGCATTGACAACAGTGTTCTTGATTAATTAAGTCTCCCAAACGAAGTTTGGAGACTTATTGTTTTTGTTGCGTTTCTTATTAAGTCTCCCAAACGAAGTTTGGGGAAACTTATTGTTTTTGCTATGTTTCTTATCAAGTCTCCCAAACGAAGTTTGTGGAGACTTATTGTTTTTGCTCAATTCTTATTCAGTCTCCCAAACGAAGTTTGGGGAGACTTATTGTTTTTACTCAATTCTTATTATTAAGTCTCCCAAACGAAGTTTGTGGAGACTTATTGTTTTTGCTGCGTTTCTTATTATTCTTATTATTCTTATTATTAATTCTCCCAAACGAAGTTTGGGAGACTTATTGTTTTTGTTGCGTTTCTTATTAAGTCTCCCAAACGAAGTTGGGAGACTTATTGTTTCTGTTGCGTTTCTTATTATGTCGCCCCAGACGTAGTCGGGACGACATATTGTTTTTTGTCCGTTTCTCTATTATTATTATTATTAAGTCTCCCAAACGAAGTTTGGGGAGACTTATTGTTTTTACTCAATTCTTATTATGTCACCCCAGACCTAGTCGGGGTGACATGTTGTTATTCTACGTTTCTTCTGATTATTATTCTTCTTTTTTTTTCTTTCTTCTTCCAATAAATTTTGTCCGAGCGATTATTTTGAAATGGCTGCATGGAATGATTTCAAACTTTGCACAAAGTTGCATCACCATCTGAAGTTATATGCTGCGCGTTTAAAATTTTCAAAATGGCCGCCACTTCACGTTGAAAAATTGGATATGCTATATCTCAGGAACTGCTTGGAGGAGTAAATTCATATTTGGTATAAATGTTCAGTAAGATGAGAGGAAGGAATCTATGCGACAAAAAATTTCAAAATGGCTGCCATTTCCAAGATGGCCGCCTTAATACGTAAAAAGTTCAACTTTGTCTGATTTCAACGAAAATTGATTTCTAGGTAGATTTTGAGGCTGCGAATAACATGGAATCATCGAATGGGGAGTCTGGGGTGACATCGGCTATTGCTTGCAATTGCAAATCTAGTTATTCTTGTTCTTCTTCTTCTCTTTCCGCCAAATTTTTGTCCGGGCATTTTCTCAGGGACTAATAGTAGGATCTTCATCAAACTTCACAGGATGATAGACTATAATCCCAAAAGGTGCAATGGGGTGTTGGAATTTTGGAAATGGCGCTGGTTGCCATGGAAACGGCAAAAAAGGCGGGAAAATCAAAGTGCTCAGAATTGGATAAAAATTTACAGGAAGGTTGCTTAGGACATGGGGAAAAGGTTTCCAGTGTCCAAGACTTCCATATGACACCTGTTGCCATGTAAACGGCAAAAAGGGCGGGAAAATCAAAGTGCTCAGAATTGGATGAAAATTTACAGGAAGGTTGCTAAGGACATGGGGAAAGGTTTCCGGTGTCCAAGACTTCCATATGGTACCGGTTGCCATGGAAATGACAAAAGGCGGGAAAATTGAAAGTGCTCACAGTTGAATGAAACTCTACAGACAGGTTGCCTACAATGTGTGGAAGTGATTTGTGGCCGGGATTTCTGATTTGGGAGTTCGTTTGGGAGACTTTTGTATCAGCATCCTGATACAGTTATAAATTTTTATTATTATTATTCCGCTTTCTTTCTTCCAATGATTTTTGTCCGGCTTCGTTCTCAGAGATGCCTGGACAGAATTCATTCATATTTAGTACAAAGTTGGATCACCTTATGAAGTTGTGCCTCCACCAAAAAAAATTTTCAAAATGTCTGCCATTTTCAAGATGGCTGCCCAGTTACGTCAGTGTTTTTCGTATGTCGGATTTCCATAAAAATCATCAAATCTCAAACATGCCTTGACAGATTTCATTCATATTTGGCAAAAAGTTTAATCACTGTTAGAATATGAGCATGCAGCAAAAAAAAAATCGAAATGGCCGACATTTCCAAGATGGCTGCCAAAATACGTAAAATTTCAGCTTTGTCCGATTTCAACGAAATTTGATTTCTAGGTTGATTTTGACGCTGCGAACAAGATGGAAGCATCAAATTGGCTGCCAGGGGCGACATCAGCTATTGCTTGCAATTGCAAATCTAGTATTATGTCGCCCCAGACGTAGTCGGGACGACATATTGTTTTTGGTCCGTTTCTTTGTTATTATAATTATTACGCTTTCTTTCTTTCTTCCACCTCTTTTTGTCCGGCTTATATCTCAATGATGCCTGGACAGAAATAATTCATACTTGGTACAAAGTTGGAACACTATCTGGAGGGGTGCATGCAAGTAAAATTTTTTTCAAAGTGGCCGCCATTTTCAAGGTGGCTACCAAAATACGAAAAATTCGAAATTCGTCCAATTTTAACAAAAATTGAAATTTTCTCAATCATGCTTCAATGGAATTCATTCATATTTGGTACAAAGTTGGATCACTATCTGGAGGAGGGTATCCAAGGAAAATTTTTTCAACATGACCGCCTTTTCCAAGATGGCCGCCAAAATACGTAAAAATTTCAACTTTGTCCGATATCAATGAAATTTGATTTCTATGTAGATTTTGAAGCTGCGAACAAGCTGGAATCATCAATTGGCTGTCAGGGGCGACATCAGCTATTGCTTGCAATTGCAAATCTAGTATTGTTATTTTCGCTTTTATTTTCTTCGAATGATTTTTGTCCGGCTTCGTTCTGAAAGATGCCTGTACAGAATTCATTCATACTTGGCACAAAGTTGAACCACCATGGGGAGATGTGCATGCACTAACAATTTTTTTCAAAATGGCTACCATTTTCAAGACGGCCTCCATTTTACGTCAAAATATTGGGGATTCAATAAATCAGGAAATGAATTGCATAATTTGTTTATATTTTGTATTAATGTTTAAAAAGATGAGAGGAAGGAATTCATGCAAAAAAAAATTTGCTAATGTCCGCCATATTCAAGATGGTTGCCAAAATACGTCAATTTCAACATTGTCCGATTTGAACGAAAATTGATTTCTAGGTAGATTTTGACACTACAAACAAGATGGAATCATCGACTTGGACGTCTGGGGCGACATCAGCTATTGCTTGCAATTGCAAATCTAGTTATTATTCCGCTTTCTTTCTTTATTCTCGTCCGGATGAACCTGTCCGAACAAGATCTCATAGACCATTTGACATAGAACTTTGAAACTTTGTAGGATGTTGGCCCCATATATCTAGTTGTGCCTAAAACAAAAATTTTTGAAAAGGGGGTTTGTTAAGGGTTCATTTGGGGGGCTTAAAAAGGGGTGGGGTCTGCAATGTTAACCCTATGGGAAAATGAAATTTTGGATATTTTTACCCTATTTCTCACTGCATCTCAAAAAGTTTTAATACTAGCTTCATGAAACTCCATAGGAAAGGTGTTTTTAATGTAACAAGGGTTCTACAGCATTGGAACTTTCAAAATAATTTTGGTTGTCATGGAAATCAAACAAAAAATGGAAATTTTTAGAAAATAATAGTTTATGCTAATGATTATATTATGATCACAGCAATACATATCACATATGTAATAAGGGGAACCCCTGCCCAAATTTTCTTTTGAAAGAGGTCTGAAATAGGTTAAACGGAAAAGCAGCTATTTTTTGCCATAGAAACAAAACCAGAAACTAATTTTTTGGAAAAATCAGGTTTTCTGATAAAAAAGAAGGAATTTTGAGAAATATGTATTACATAGCTTATAAGGGGAACCCCTGCCCAATTTTTTTTTGGAAAGGGTCTGAAATAAGGTGTAATGGACAATTGAGCATATGTTATAAGGAAATAAAACCATAAACATATTTTTTTTGGTAGAAAAATTGAGTTTTCTGATCAAAAAGAGGAATTTTGAGAAATATGTATTACATAGGTTATAAGGGGAACCCCTGCCCAAATTTTCTTTGGAAAGAGGTCTGAAATAGGGTGTAATGGACAAAAGAGCATTTGGCTGCCATGGAAACAAAAGCTGAAACTTATTTTTTTTTAAAAATCAGGTTTTCTGATAAAAAGAAGGAATTTTGAGAAATATGTATTACATAGCTTATAAGGGGAACCCCTGCCCAAATTTTTTTGGAAAGGGTCTGAAAATGGGTGAAATGGACAAAAGAGCACTTGTTTGCCATAGAAACAACACCAGAATATCACTTATGTTATAAGGGGAACCCCTGTCCAAATTTTCTTTTGAAAGAGGTCTGAAATTGGGTTTAATGGATGAAAGAGCTATTTGTTGCCATGGAAACAAAACCAGAAACTATTTTTTTGGAAAAATCAGGTTTTCTGATAAAAAAGAAGGAATTTTGAGAAATATATATTACACAGCTTATAAGGGAAACCCATGCCCAAATTCTTTCTTGGAAAGGGTATGAAATAAGGTGTAATGGACAAAAGAGCATACGTTATAAGGAAACAAAACCATAAACATATTTTTTGTAGAAAAATTTAGTTTTCTGATTAAAAAGAGGAATTTTGAGAAATATGTATTACATAGGTTATAAGGGGAACCCCTGCCCAATTTTTCTTTGGAAAGAGGTCTGAAATAGGGTGTAATGGACAAAAGAGCATTTGGTTGCCATGGAAACAAAAGCTGAAATGTATTTTTTTTATATTGAGTTTTGTGATAAAAAATAGGAATTTTGAGAAGTATGAATAACATAGGTTATAAGGGTCACCTCTGCCTAGTTTTTTTTCTTAGGGAGTCTCGTAACGCCTTGAAATCCGATATGGGAGTTCGTTTGGGAGACTTTTGTGTTTCGCTTGCGAACACAGTTATCACTTGTTGTTATTCTTCTGTCCCTTTCTTCTCGTCCACAATGAACTTGTCCGCACAAAATCTCACAGACCATCAGACGTAGAGCTTTCAAATTTTGTAGGATATTAACCCCATGTATCTAGATGTTCAATCATCAAAAATTTTTTGATAGAGGGTCCATTAAGGGTACCTTTGGGGGGCTCAAAAAGGGGTGGGGTCGTCCTATAGTAACCCTATGGGAAAATTAAATTTTGAATGTTTTTCATCATATTCTTTACTGTTTCTCAAACGCTATAAAAACTAGCTCCATGAAACTTCATCAGAAAGGTTAGGGTCATGTAAGAAAGGGTTCCACATCATTGGAAATTTCAAAATAACTACTGTTGCCATGGAAACCATACCAAAAAATGGAAATTTTGGGAAAATAGTAGTTTCTGTTGATTATAGTATTTTAATTACAGCAATATGTATTACTTAGATTATAAGGGGAACCCCTGCCGCCAGTTTTTTTTTTGGAAAGGGTCTGAAATTGGTGTAGTGGTCAAAAGAGCACTTTGTTGCCATGGAAATAAAACCAGAAACGTATTTTTTGTTGAAAAATTGAGATTTCTCATAAAAAAAGGAATTTTTAGAAATATGTATTAAATAGGTTATAATTGGAACCCCTGCCCACATTTTCTTTGGAAAGAGATCTGAAATTGGATGTAATGGACAAAAGAGCATTTGGTTGCCATGGAAACAAAACCAAAAGCATATTTTTGGGGAAAATCAGGTTTTCTGATTAAAAAGAAGGAATTTTGAGAAATATGTATAACATAGCTTATAAGGGGAACCCTGCCCAAATTTTTTTTGGAAAGGGTCTGAAATTGGGTGTAATGGACAAAAGAGCACTTTGTTGCCATGGAAACAAAACCAGAAACGTATTTTTTGTTGAAAAGTTGAGTTTTCTTACAAAAAAAAGGAATTTTGAGAAATATGTATTAAATAGGTTATAAGGGGAACCCCTGCCCAAATTTTCTTTAGAAAGAGATCTGAAATTGGATGTTATGGACAAAAGAGCATTTGGTTGCCATGGAATCAAAACCAAAAGTATAGTTTTGGCAAAATCAGGTTTTCTGATTAAAAAGAAGGAATTTTGAGAAATATGTATTACATAGCTTATAAGGGGGACCCCTGCCCAATTTTTTTTTGGAAAGGGTCTGAAACTGGGTGTAAAGGCCAAAAGAACACTTTGTTGCCATGGAACCAAAATCAAAAATATATATTTTGTTGAAAAATTGAGTTTTCTGACAAAAAAAGGAATTTTGAGATATATGTATTAAATAGGTTATAAGCGGAACCCCTGCCCAAATTTTTTATTTGGAAAGGGTCTGAAATTGGATGAAATGGACAAAAGAGCATTTCGTTGTCATAAAAGCAAAACAAGAAATTATTTTTTTACATGGGTTATGAGGGGAAACCCCTACCCAAATTTTTTCCAAAGGGAGTCTCATAATGGTATCCAATATGGGAGTTCGTTTGGGAGACTTTTGTGTTTTGCTTGCGAACACAGTTATTACTTGTTATTATTATTTTCTTCTTCCGTTTTCCGCCTCCAAATTGTCCGCACGATTTCTCAGAGACCAGTGACCCAAACTTCGTGAAACTTCATGGCATGATAGATATGGACCCAAAGTTGATCCTTAAGTTCTTGGAATTTTCAAAATGTCAACCGGTGCCATGGAAATGGTAAAAAAGGCGGGAAAATCAAAGTGCTCAGAATTGGATCAAATTTTACAGGAAGGTTGTCTAACATGTGTAGAATTGACTTCAGGTCTCCAAGACTTCAAAATGGCGACCGGTGCCATGGAAATGGTAAAAAAGGCGGGAGAATTAAAGTGCTCAGAATTGGATGAAATTTTACAGGAAGTTTGCTTAAGATGTGTAGAATTGACTTCTGGTCTCCAAGACTTCAAAATAGCGATCGGTGCCATGGAAATGGTAAAAAAGGCGGGAAAATTAAAGTGCTCAGAATTGGATGAAATTTTACAGGAAGGTTGCTTAACATGTGTAGAATTAACTTCTGGTCTCCAAGACTTCAAAATGGCAACGGGTGCCATGAAAATGGTAAAAAAGGGCGGGAAAATCAAAGTGCTCAGAATTGGATGAAATTTTACAGGAAGATTGTCTAACATCTGTAGAATTTGCTTCTGGTCTCCAAGACTTCAAATTGGTCCCCGTTGACATGGAAACGGAAAAAAGGCGGGAAAATCTAAAGTGATCAGAATTTAATAAAATTTGAAAAGAATGTTCCTTAGAATCTTTGCCTTTGAATTCTGATATGGGAGTTCGTTTGGGAGACTTCTTGTGTTTGCATCCAAACACAATTAATACTAGTTATTATGTCGCCCCAGACGTAGTCGGGACGACATATTGTTTTTTGTCCGTTTCTTTATTATTATTATTATTATTAGTATTATTATTCTTTCTTCCACCTCTTTTTGTCCAGGAGATTTCTCAAAGATGCCTGAACAGAATTCAATCATACTTGGTACAAAGTTGGAACACTATCTGAAGTTGTGCAATCCAGAAAAATTTTCATCAAATTTGCCGCCATTTCCAAGATGGCCGCACGAATACGAAAAATTCGAATTCGGTCCAATTTTAACTAAAATTGATATTTTCTCAATGATGCATGGACAGATTTCAATCATATTTGGCACAAAGCTGGACCAAAATGAGAAGATGTACAAGTTCCACCAAAAATTTTCAAAATGGCACCGGTTGCCATGGAAATGGCAAAAAAGGCGGGAAAATCAAAGTGCTCAGAATTGAATGAAAATTTACAGAAAGGTTGCTGAGGACATGGGAGAAAGGTTTCCGATGTCCAAGACTTCAATATGGCACCGGTTGCCATGGAAACGGCAAAAAAGGCGGGAAAATCAAAGTGCTCAAAATTGGATGAAAATTTACAGAAAGGTTGCTAAGGACATTGGGTTAAGGTTTCTGATGTCCAAGACTTCAATATGGCACTGGTTGCCATGGAAACAGCAAAAAGGCGGGAAAATCAAAGAGCTCAGAATTGGATGAAAATTTACAGAAAGGTTGCGTAGAACATGGGGGAAAGGTTTCTGATGTCCAAGACTTCAATATGGCACCAGTTGCAATGGAAACGACAAAAAAAGGCAGGAAAATCAAAGAGCTCAAAACGGATGATCAATTGATTTCAACGAAAATTGATTTCTAGACAGATTGTGATGCTGTGAACAAGCTGGAATCATCTTATTGGCTGTCAGGGGCGACATCAGCTATTGCTTGCAATTGCAAATCTAGTATTGTTATTGCTTTTCTCTTTTATTTTCTTCAAATAATTTTTGTCCGGCTTAGTTCTCAAAGATGCCTGGACAGAAATCACTCATACTTGGCACAAAGTTGAACTACCATGAGAAGATGTGCATGCACTAACAAAAATTTTTCAAGATGGCCGTCATTTTACGTCAAAATATTGGGGATTCAATAAATCAGGAACTGAATGGCAGAATTTGTTCATATTTTGTATTAATATATAATAAGATGAGAGGAAGGAATTCGTGCGAAAAAAATTTGCAAAATGTCTGCCGTATTCAAGATGGCCTCCAAAATACGTCAAAAATTTCAACATTGTCCGATATCAACGAAAATTGATTTCTAGATAGATTTTGACACTACAAGCAAGATGGGATCACCGACTTGGATGTCTGGGGCGACATCAGCTATTGCTTGCAATTGCAAATCTAGTATTGTTATTGCTTTTCTCTTTTATTTTCTTCCAATGATTTTTGTCCGGCTTCGTTCTCAAAGATGCCTGGACAGAATTCATTCATACTTGGAACAAAGTTGAACCATCATAAGAAGATGTGCATGCACTAACAAAAATTTTCAAAATGGCTGCCATTTTCAAGATGGCCGCCATTTTACGTCAAATTATTGAGGATTCAATAAATCAGGAACTGAATGGCAGGATTTGTTCAAATTTTGTATTAATGTTTAATAAGATGAGAGGAAGGAATTCATGCGAAAAAATTTTGCAAAATGTCCGCAGTATTCAAGACAGCCGCCAAAATACGTCAAAATTTCAACATTGTCCGATTGCAACGAAAATTGATTTCTAGGTAGATTTTGACACTACAAACAAGATGGAATCATCGACTTGGACGTCTGGGGCGACATCAGCTATTGCTTGCAATTGCAAATCTAGTTATTATTATTAAGTCTCCCAAACAAAGTTTGGGAGACTTATTGTTTTTGTTGCGTTTCTTATTATTATTATTCTTCCATCCTTCTTTATTCCGGTCGCAATGAACTTGTCCGAACCAGATCTCAGACACCATAACACCTAAAGCTTTGAAACTTTGTATGATGTTAGCCCCATATATCTAGATGTGCAATCAGGAAAAAAATTTTCCAGGAGGGGTCCATTAAGGGTACATTTGGGGGGCTCAAAAAGGGGTTGGGTTGTCCAATGTTAACCCTAAGGGAAAATGAAATTTTGAATGTTTTGCACCATATTTCTCCCTGTATCTCAAAAACTTTTAATACTAGCTCAATGAAACTTCATAAGAAAGATGTGTGTCATGTAAGAAAGAGTTCCATGGTATTGGAAATTTCAAAATAACAATGGTTACCATGGAAACCATGAAAAAAATTGGAAATTTGAGAAAATTGTATTTTCTGCTCATAAATGTATTTTGATTACAGCAATATGTATTACTTAAATTATAAGGGGAACCCCTGCCCAATTTTTTTGGAAGAGGGTTTAAAATTGATTGTAATGGATGGTAATGGATGGGGGAAATTTCAAAATAACGATGGTTGCCATGGAAACCATGCAGAAAATTTGAAATTTTGAGAAAATTGTATTTTTTGCTCATAATTGTATTTTGATTACAGCAATATGTATTACTTAGATTATAAGGGGAACCCCTGCCCAAATTTTTTTCGGAAGGGGGTTTAAAATTTATTCTAATGGATGAGAAATTTCAAAATAACTATGGTCGCCATGGAAACTGTACAAAAAGCTTAAAATTTTGAGAAAATCGTAATTACTGTTGATAATTATATTTTTATTACAGCTAAATCTATTACTTAGGTAATAAGGGGAACCTCTGCTCAAATTTTTTTTTGAAACAAGGTATGAAATTGAATGTACAGGATATTAGTGCATTTGGTTGCCATGGAAACCAACCCAGAAACCTCCAATTTTAAGAAAAACATGGTTTTCTTTTGCAATGCATGTAATCATTTGATTTCAGCAACATGTATAAATTAGTTTGTAAGGGGAATCCCTGTTCAAATTTTTTTTCCAGAGGGAGTCTCGTAATGCCTTGAAATCCGATATGGGAGTTCGTTTGGGAGACTTTTATGTTTCGCTTGCGAACACAGTTATCACTTGTTATTCTTCTATCTTTCTTTATTCTCGTCCTAATGAACTTGTCCGCAGCAGATCTCAGAAACCATTGAACCCAGAAGTTTCAAACTTGGTAGCATATTAGACCTATGTATCTAGATTTGCAATCATTAAAAATTTTTGAAGGGGGGTCCATTAAGGGTACTTTTGGGGTATTCAAAATGTTGGGGGTAGTCCTATTGTAACCCTATGGGAAAATGAAATTTTGAATGATTTTCATCATATTTTTCACTGTTTCTCAAAAACTGGAAAAACTAGCGCCATGAAACTTCATGGGAAAGTTGAGGGTTATGTAAGGAAGGGTTCCAGAGCATTGGAAATTTCAAAATAACCACCGTTGCCATGGAAACCATACCAAAAAATGGAAATTTTGGGAAAATAGTAGTTTCTGTTGATAAAAGTATTTTTATTACAGCAATATGTATAACTTAGATTATAAGGGGAACCCCTGCCCAATTTTATTTGGGAAAGGGTCTGAAATTGGCTGCAATGGACAAAAGAGCACTTGGTTGCCATGGAAACAAAACCAGAAGCTATTGTTTGTTGAAAAATTGTGTTTTGTGATAGAAAATAAGGAATTTTGAGAAATATATATTACATAGCTTATAAGGATAACCCCTGCCCAAATTTTTTTTGGAAAGGGTCTGAAATTGGTTGCAATGGACAGAAGAGCACTTTGTTGCCATGGAAAGAAAACCAGAAACATATATTTTGTTGAAAAATTGAGTTTTCTGATAAAAAAATGAGGAATTTTGAGAAATATATATTAAATAGCTTAAAAGGGGAACCCCTGCCCAAAGTTTCAAATTGGTTGCAATGGACAAAACAGCACTTGGTTGCCATGGAAAGAAAGCCAAAAAGATATTTTTTTGTTGAAAAATTGAGTTTTCTGATAAAAAATAAGGAATTTTGAGAAATTTATATTATATAGCTTATAAGGGAAACCCCTGCCCAATTTTTTTTGGAAAGGGTCTGAAATTGGTTGCAATGGACAAAAGAGCACTTTTTTGCCATGGAAAGAAAGCCAGAAACATATTTGTTGTTGAAAAATTGAGTTTTCTGATAAAAAATAAGGAATTTTGAGAAATATATGTTACATAGCTTATAAGAGGAACTCCTGCCCAAATTTTTTTGGAAAGGGTCTGAAATTGGACGTAATGGACAATAGAGCACTTTGTTGCCATGGAAAGAAAACCAGAAATATATTTTCTGTTGAAAAATTGAGTTTTCTGATAAAAAAAAAACGAAATTTTGAGAATGATGTTTTAAATAGGTTATACGGGGAACCCCCGCCCAATTTTTTTTTTTTTTTTGGAAGGGTCTGAAATTGGTTTAATGGACAAAAGAGCACTTGGTTGTCATGGAAAGAAACCAGAAGCAGATTTGTTGTTGAAAAATTGAGTTTTCTGATAAAAAATAAGGAATTTTGAGAAATATATATTACATAGCCTATAAAGAGAACCCCTGCCCAATTTTTTTTTTTTTTTTGAAAGGGTCTGAAATTAGATGTAATGGACAAAAGAACACTTTGTTGCCATGGAAACAAAACCAGAAACATATTTTTTGGGAAAATCAGGTTTTCTGATCAAAAAGGAGGAATTTTGAGATATGTACTACAAAGGGGAATCCCTGCCCAATTTTTTTTTTTTGAAGGATTCTCGTAATGCCTTGAAGTCCGATTCGGGAGTTCGTTTGGGAGACTTTTGTGTTTCGCTTGCGAACACAGTTATCACTTGTTATTATTATTTTTCTTTCTTCATTATTTTACTTCCCAGAATTTTGTCCACGAAAGTTCTCAGAGATGCCTGAGCAGAATCACTTGATACTTGGCACACAGTTGAAACACCATGTGAAGTTATGCATGACAGTGAAAAAATTTTCAAAATGGCCACCATTTCCAAGATGGCCGCCATTTTACGTCAAAATTTTAACTTTGTCCGATTTCAATGAAAATTGATTTCTATGTAGATTTTGACGCTGCGAACATGATGGAAGCATCGATTTGGCTGTCAGGGGCGACATCAGCTATTGCTTGCAATTGGAAATCTAGTTTTTCTTGTTCTTCTTCTTGTCTTTCCGCCACAAAATTTGTCCACGCATTTTCTCAGAGACCACCGGTCGGATCTTGACCAAACTTCACAGGATGATAGACCCCTATCCCAAAAGGTGCAATCCAGTCTTGGAATTTTCAAAATGGCACCGGTTGACATGGAAACGGCAAAAAAGGCGGGAAAATGAAAGTGCTCGGAATTGGATGAAACTTTACATAAAGGTTGCTTAGGAGATGGGGTAAAGGTTTCCGGTGTCCAAGACTTCAATATTGCACCGGTTGCCATGGAAACGGCAAAAAAGGCGGGAAAATCAAAGTGCTCAGATTTGGATGAAAATTTACAGGAAGGTTGCTTAGGACATGGGGAAAAGGTTTCCGGTGTCCAAGACTTCAATATGGCACCGGTTGCCATGGAAACGGCAAAAAAGGCGGGAAAATCAAAGTGCTCAGAATTGGGTGAAAATTTACAGGAACGTTGCTTAGGACATGGGGAATTCGTTTCCGGTGTCCAAGACTTCAAAATGGATTCTGTTGCCATGGAAACAGAAAAAATGCGGGAAAATTGCAAGTGCTCAAAATTGAATGGAACTCTACAGACAGGTTGCCTACGATGTGTGGAAGTGATTTGTAGCCCAGATTTCTGATTTGGGAGTTCGTTTTGGGAGACTTTTGTATCAGCATCCTGATACAGTTATAAATTCTTATTATTAAGTCTCCCAAACGAAGTTTGTGGAGACTTATTGTTTTTGCTCAATTTTTATTATTCTTATTAAGTCGCCCAAACGAAGTTTGGCGACTTATTGTTTTTGCTCCGTTTCTTCTTCTTCTTCTTCTTCTTATTATTATTATTCATATTATTATTCTTCCTCTCTTTCTTCCGTTACTGAACTTGTCCCACCAAATTCTCGGAGATCCTTGGTTCAATCTTCACCAAACTTCACAGGATGATGGAACCCCATCCCAAGATGTGTATTCCAGTCTTAGAATTTTCAAAATGGCCGCCGTTGCCATGGAAACTGAAAAAAGGCGGGAAAATTAAAAGTGCTCCGAATGGGATGAAATTTTACAGGAAGGATGTGTAAGAAGTGGGGAACATGTTTTGAGGTTGAAAATTTTCAAAATGGCCGCCGTTGCCATGGAAACCGAAAAAAGGCGGGAAAATTAAAAGTGCTCCGAATGGGGTAAAATTTTACAGGAAGGATGTGTAAGAAGAGGAGAACATGTTTTGAGGTTGAAAATTTTCAAAATGGCAGCCATGGAAACTGAAACAAGGCGGGAAAATTGAAAATGCTCCAAACTACATGAAAATTTACAGAAACATTGTGCAAGAAGTGTAGAAGATATTTTGAGGTCAAAAATTTTCAAAATGGCGGCCGTTGTCTTGGAAACTCAAAAAAGGCGGGAAAATTTTAAGTTTATCAAACTGCTTGTAATTTTACATAATAGTTGTATAGAAAGCGTAGAACTAATTTTGGGAGTTAGAAATTGCAGGGACTCTGATCAATGGGAGGTTTGGGCGACTTTTGTGTTTCGCTTTGCGAACACAGTTATTACTTGTTAAGTCTCCCATAACGTTTCTTCTTCTCCATTACTAGTATATTATTATTCTTCTTCTTCCACAAATTTTGTCCGATCGATTATTTTTAAGTGGCTGAACCAAATGATTTCAAACTTTGCACACAGTTGCATCACCATCTAAAGTTTGTCCAAAAGGTTTGAAAATTTTCAAAATGGCTGCCATTTCCAAGATGGCCGCCGAAATACGTCAACATTTCAACATTGTCGGATTTCAATGAAAATTGATTTCTAGGTAGATTTTGAGGCTGCGAACAAGATGGGATCATTGAATCTGTTGTCTGGGGTGACATCGGCTATTGCTTGCAATTGCAAATCTAGTTCTTTTTCCGCTTCTTCTTCCGGCGTAAAATTTTTGTCCGGGACATATCTCGAATACCTTTGACCGGAACTTCATGAAACTTCACATGTTGGTAGAGTACAATGAGAAGATGTGCCATCCGGTGGCGGAATTTCCAAAATGGCGGCCGTTGCCATGGAAACGGAAAAA
>MJUU01004623.1:0-10100 GCA_002080025.1 Modiolus philippinarum | reverse complement strand
AAAAAAAAAAAAAAAAAAAAAAAAAAAAAATCTTCCGCCATTTTCAAAATGGCGGCTATTCGAAATATTGTTATCGCGATAGCTCGGAAACGACGAACCGTTTTTGAGTTGTAGCCCTTGACGCGTTTCCATGTACTGGGAGAGACCTTGCAATTGTTCTGTCGTTTTAATTGTATTTTGGATACCCATATTACGTACTATAGAGAAGAAAGTTGAAAATAAAAAGGATTTTAGATAAATGTGATATTTTTTTTTAGAAAACTGAAAAAGCGGTTATTTAGCCAAAACCTATGATAAAGTGTGATATACTTGACTAAAAATTTCACGGGAAACGGAATCCCTCCGAATTTTTCATATATTTAACATTGGCAAGGTTTGTCCATGGGTGAATGTGACGAAATATATAGGATTTAATTAATTTTTTCACAGAATGCCCATAAAGATGTATAAATTGAAATTATGGATAAAAATAAGTGTGGACAAAAATTTATAAATGAATAAAAGCAGAGGAGTCCGAAAATCTAACAAAATACCAAAACATGGATAGCAACCCTTTTCTAAAGAGGTATAACCATGAAGAAAGAGTAGACTTAGTAAGTCTCCCCTTGAACTCTATAGTAATTTCTTCTATCTTGTATTTTTCATCAGATTAAATAAGATGAGATAAAACACATTATCATTCATATTATATTGAGCTGCGTGTAACACTATTATCTAAAAGTATCGTTTTCATTTACAAAAAAAAAATTTAAAAAAACAATTAAAAAAAAATTAAATGCATCGGAGTTACTCATGGTTTCTCTTTCGTGTATAGCTCTGTTCTTAGCTTATTTGTGTTTTTATGACGATCGTATTGGTTATTTTTTTTCTCTGAATCTGCTTTGAAACATATTTCTATATTTACAGGCTACCAACTGTTTTGATTTGTTCTGAACTGAAGAGACAGAAGTTGTCGAAATGTCCATCTGGTGAAACAAAATTTACAGTTAGGTCGGTATTTTGTTAGTTTGATTACATTACGCATATTTTGGAGAAATAAGTTATATAGAATTGGATATAAGTATGGAATATTCTTTGAATGAAATGTCAAAAGCTAAAGATTATTTTAAGTCAGGAATAAATATTTGATGAAAATTTATTCCAGATGAAAATATCACAAAAAAATTATCCTCGCTCCTAATCAAGCGCTTGGCAAAACGGGTTGTGCAGGAAACATTGTCTAGTACTTTCTTTGGTTTTTAAATACCTCCGTAATATTCATAACGATCTAACGATAAAAATTTAATTATAATCATAATTCGCCGAAAAGAATTTCACATGTTAAAAAATCATCGTTTCGGATTTTCAAAACATATTTTTCAAAACACGGATTACATATATCCAAAATATGGTTTTACTCAATTTTATGAAATTCGTCGCATTTCAAAGGCACATTTACTGAATTAAAGACGAATGAAAATTTCATAGAGTACAAAATAATGAGATGCCATCTAAACTTGACGTACTTACAATTTTCCATAATACTAAAATATTAAAATTCTTAACTGAAGGAGTGGCCCACCTTAAAATGACATTCAGACTTTTTTAAACGTCATATTTTATAACGGTGATCACTTATTTTTACGATGCATTATAACGAATGACAAAAAAACAAACGATGATAGATTAACAGAAAAAATACTACAAATTGTGGTTAAAATATTAATTTGAAAATTGTCGAATTATATATAAAAGTTGGATGAACTTTAGCTGTTCACCACACGTTCTCCAGCCATTGACATAGTAAGGTAAGACTTTATTGTAACAGTTGTTGGTCTAACAAACTTATTTCTTTAATTTTGAGATTGTAGGAAAATATTAATGGTGTAAGTCATTAACACTATACCATACATTAAGAAACCTGTTCATTTTAAATCTTTTTCCCGAAAATCTTTGATACTGAAGTCCTCCTTTTTTCGGTAAACTTGCCATTGTGATGTCATTGTTCTTTTCTGTGTTTAAAACGTTTTCGTTATCGTAAAGTCATTTTTTTCTTTGTATTTAGTGTTTTATTGTCTGATATTAGGTGTCGAGTCCCGTTGTCAAAACGCAAAACTAGAACTTAATGCAAAGAGTTGGCTAAACTAATTATACAATTTCAGTAATACCTGTGCATGGTTAAGAATATTTTCTCAAGAAATCTGAAAAAAGTAATTGGTTTCCTTAGACAACAGAAGATTGCGTTGTCTTGTTTCCATGTAAATCTAACCGAAAGATTTCTTTCTGCATCGTTCCTCACAGATTTCCACTTGCTTCACAGAGGGGCCTGATGGGGGGTTCTCATCACGAATCACGAAAAAATTATTCCGACCAATCACAGTTCACGGGAAATTCATTTTGTCAATCACGGATCGGACATTGTTCTAATAACGATTCACGACAAATTAATGAAATGGAAAACGAATCACGTGGAATTGAAATCCCCGATCACGGAGAACGAAATAAACCTATCGACCCCTCCTTCACAAGCTCGGCAGAAACATTCCGACAATGTATACATATAATGTAAATTTCTTTACAGGCCTATTTACGAGCGAATTACTAGACTTAATTTTGCAACTGTTTGTTCTTGCTTAAATATGCGTTTGTGACCAAAGGGAACTAATTAACAAAGTTTTGTTATCGGCAAGCTTGTCCTTGATTTGTATATTAACAAGTGTAAAATTTATGTATATTACATCAACAAGACACTACAGAATGACCATGTCTATTAAGTTGCAAGAAATTCATATTGGATGAAACTTCCTAAAGATACCCGTTTTGGGGGACTTTACTGTAGCCTTTTGTCATCGAGCATACTCAAATAAATTGGTGGCTTTGATTTGGTAATCCTCAATCTGATTCAAGATAACATAAAACTATCCAGACCGAACTAGGCTATGAATGTTATTTCGGTTATACCAACAAAAAGTTTTATTATTCTATAAGTGATTAGTCTGAGTAAAGTAGATATTATCTTCGTAATCGCATCAATATTTTAGTTACTTAGTTACAAAATATCTTAAATATAGTAACATCGATTCCTTATTTCGAGATACACAAATAATGTAATACTTGTTTTACGATTTGATTTTTAATAACTTGGTAAGTATACACATTCACATGACAATAATTCTATATAAGAGCGAGACGTTATTTGCTCGACATCTAGTAATGAATTCCACTTAATCGGTGTTAGGGGCCGTCTTGAACTTTCTATAGTAAGAGCAAAACTCATTGTTGAAGGTTTCATGATGACTTAAACAATAAAAGAGTTGTTTCATTATGTACTTGTAGAGACTTTGTCTCATATGCATTTCCATATCTCCCATTGCATATTAATGTCATAGACAAGCGTCATAGACCCGGTGTTAATATTGTCCGTGAATGTATACAACTCTTTGTTATACGTTTAAATTAATTACTCAAAAAGGGCTTCAGAATAAAATATTCTTAAGTTTCGACCTTTGTTTATTGATGAAAGATAAAATTGTAAAGATCAACCTGTAACTGAAACTTGCCTTTTATTTATAGGAAAACTTCCCATTTTCAACAATGAAACTCACAGCTTGCCTGGTTTTTGCCTTATTTGCTGCATGTAACGCCTACGGATACGGTGGATACGGCGGTGGATATGGCGGTGGATATGGCGGATACGGTGGTGGTAGAGGAGGTGGTGGTGGCGGATGGGGATGGGGTGGATGGGGAGGATGGGGAGGCTCTGGTGGATGGGGAGGATATGGCGGATGGGGAGGCTGGGGAAGCGGTGTTGGTACTGTTGCAGTTGCCCCAGTCGCTGTTGTAGGTGTTGGCGGATACGGAGGTGGATACGGAGGTGGATATGGAGGATACGGAGGTGGATACGGAGGATATGGAGGACGTGGATATGGCGGATACGGATACGGTAGTGTTAAACATAAAAGAAACGTACAAAAAAGTCATACCAACCAATATTTGTTTGCCGAACATTTCTGTCATTTCCTAAAAAATTCAAAGTTCAATGAACAGAAGGAATCCCTTACCTATCATCAAAATTCACCAAAAATAGAATTATAACTGAAATTGACGAAATACATATGTTAACCAGATGCATTGTCCTGTTTCAGGGTTAATGATGCACATGTTTACCTGTTACCTTAATGACATTAATATAGGAATGGAAAAATGATCATAATATAAATTTTTGCAAAATATGGGAAAAGGTGAATATAATGTCCCGCTGAAACCTTTTAAATGTTTGATAAACGGGATATTAAATAAATATTACATTACATTTACAGTTACTTCGATATTTACATTTCCAGTAACTTCGGTAATTTTTTTTATTTATTTCAACTGGGCCGATGCCTATGCTGGTGGACAGTTAGATCCCGAGTGTATTCACCAACCAAATAGTCAGTACTTTGGTGCTTACCCGAAAACCGATTCTATTAAAAACTTGCAATGGCAGAATTTTATAAAATTTTACTTTAAACTAAGGAATATCTCCATAGCTCTGTCATTAGCCTAATTTTGGGTTTTCATTAAGATATTTTTGGTAATTACTTCTCCTTCAGATTTATAAAGATAAATGGTCTACCAAAGATTTGATTTGATCTGCACTACAGAGATGTTAGCTGTCGAAAGCCCATATGCAGAAACGAAATTTACACTAACTTCGGTACTTTGTTACATATAAAACATTTGTCTTTCCTGTAAAGAATGTAGAGTTTAATCCTCATAAGATTGTAATCACAGTGCAGTTGAAATGTATTTAGAAATTATCTATTTTCTGGAAGCTCCTGATGTTGGAAATTATTTTTAAGTGCCATTTTTTGTTAAATCCAAAAAATAAGAAAACTCCGAAAATTCGAATAATATATTTTCAAAGGACGCCTAGATATTTGAATTTTGTGAAAGCGAGGTCTAGTGTGCCCAATTGTTTGACTGTATTCGATTTGCAATAACAGAATATTATTTGAATTATTTGAACATACGAGGATGTCAATCGTAAATTTGTAAATTTGACAGTCAAAAATACCCGTTTACAAGCTCAGTATTTTAACAGTCAAAATCAATTCATATGTATAAAGAATTACAAAAAAAAAACAAAACGAAAAAGCAACTGTGAGTGATTGGATTATAAATATAAAATGTTTTGAAAGAGAAAAAGAAAAAGAAATTCTGTCAGATATTTTGATTTTTTTTTTGCAGGTGGAAAATATTAAGAACAAGAAAAAAGGAGCCCGAAGAGATGGACTTACAGTATCAGTTCACCAAAATGACACATTTATTGTTAATATTAAATACTTGCATTTGAAATATTTTTAATTTGGATGTTTGTTTTTGCTTTCTCGTTAATGTGTACCAAATCAATTGAATGAGGACATCAAGGAGATACAGTGGGGTGAAGACATAACCTCTCGTCCAAGTTAACTTGGAGACAAGTCACTAAACAGCTCAAAGTTAACTTGAAGTTAACTCGGAGCAGACTTGGAACACTCCTAGAATCCTGTCTGCTCTGGTCCTAGAATCATGTCTGTTCTACCCATGACCGTTCTACCTAAGTCTGCTCTAGCCATGATCGTTCTACCCAAGTCTGCTCTGGCCAATACCGTTCTACCCAAGTCTGTTCTGGCCATGACCGTTCTTGCCAAGTCTGTTCTTATCATGACCGTTGTCAAATCTGTAATGGTCACGGCCGTTTTTGTCCATAGAATTTATAAGGATATGAAAATAGATGTGTCAGAATTTCCTGTTTCTCGAGTCCGAAACGGTTTAAATAAAAAAACATTAAAAACTCGATGTTTTTTATATTTTTTTCCGTAAACGTCACCTGATAATGACTGATATTTTTTCCTATTCATTTCACGATTTTTCTTTTATTTTATGATAATAAATGTTCGGAAAACTATTGCGATTCAATTTTTCGGGTATACTATTTCGAAAAAGGCTTTTTAAAATTTAAACAGGAAAATCATTATCTGTGACAAAGCCGGACCAATTACCGGTGTTATATTGTCATTTCCCCCCCATACTAGATTTTCCCCGGGGGAAAAATGAGAACGATCTCATCTTTCCCCCGGGGAAAATTGAGATCATGATCAGTTTCGGCCACGGAAAACTGGCAATACGTATACGTATACGTATTGCCATCTTTCCCCCATGCTAATTTTTCCCCCACAACAAGATTACTTGTCCATTTTTCTATATCGTCTGACCTGTCACTCTGTCTGAGGTTTTTTTATTAACAATTTAAAGCATCCGTTGTACGGAAGCCCATATCGGCCACTCAGATTTTTTTCCAAAGATTTATATGTTGAAAATTCAAGATAAAAACTTGAAAATTCAAGATAATAAGTTGAAAATTCAAGATGATAAGTTGAAAATTCAAGATAATGAGTTGAAAATTCAAGATAATGAGTTGAAAATTCAAGATAAGAAGTTGAAAATTCAAGATAAAAAATGAAAATTCAAGATAATAAGTTGAAAATTCATGATAAAAAAGATGAAAATTCAAGATAAAAACTTGAAAATTCAAGATAATGAAATGAAAATTCAAAATTCAAAATGATAAGTTGAAAATTCAAGATAATAAGTTGAAAATTCAAGGTAAAAAAGATGAAAATTCAAGATAAAAAAGTTGAAAATTTGAGATGATAACTTGAAATACGAAAGCCCATTGAGCTAATTTTTGTAGGTTAAAAGGATAAAATTTTCGCGAATAAATGCGAAACTTCCGTGAATAAACGCGATACTTTCACGAATAAGCGCAAAACTTTCGCGAATAATCACGAAAAATATTTAAATACAAAAAGTTATCTTTATTATAGTTAATATTCCCGTCCCCTCAATTGAAGATTTCGGTGTATATCGGAATCACTCTGTCCGTCTGTCTTTCCGTCCGTGTTCCTTGTCAGCGCAACTCAAAGATATTCATGAAGGAATGAATTTGGTTTCTGACAAAAATTTAGAAAGGGGGATTTTTTTTTTCAAAAGGCAGTCCATGTTTATCAGCGCAACTCCTTCTAAACGGCTCAAAGGATTTTGATGAAACTTTACACAGTCGTAGTAAACCACCTGAAACTGTGCATGAAGGAATTTGGTTGCTGTCCAAATTTTGGGAGTGAAGATAATTGTACTTTATCAAAAAGGGGGAGTGTGGTCCATGTTCTTTGTCAATGCGTCTCCTCCTAAAGCAGTTGTGGATTTTGATCAAATGTTGCACAGTGACAGTTTCAGTTCACTATCAAAGGATGTGCATAGAGAAATATTGTTTCTGTTCCAAAGTAGGAAGACAGGCCATTTAATTAAACTTTATCTTCAATGAAGTAGCGGGGTATCCCTTTGTGGTCTTTCAGGACGCAGTTCCTCTAGTTACAATTACACAAGTATGAAATCCGAATGGGTAAGACCAGGTCACATGTTGACCTGTTTTTCATCAAATTACTATTTCACAATAGCATTATCCGAACATCTGCTTCCGGGTAAACCAGAATATCTAAAAAACGGCATTTAGAATGAAGCCATATGATGTTTGATGAGCAAAGAAAAACAAAGTGACAGCGGCCATCGGCCTGGACAATATTGTTGGCTCGCATGTGAGCTTTTGTCATATTTTTTGCGTCCCTCTTCACTATAACTTTATAGGAATGGTGTATGGAATGACCATTACTATGATAATCCAGAATGACGATCATTATTCATCATTCTTTGGTGATGATATTTTGTTGATTTAAATCAGACATGCAAATTATTTACTTTTCCCCTTAATTTGTTAGGCAGACTGGAATAATTTAGTGGGATTCTGGAATACGCATACCATTTCTGGTGGACAAGGAATTAGAGGTGGAAATAGAACCCTACCAGACAGCAACCAAGTTCCTTTATGCGCATCTTCGGGTGGTGCGCTACAATTGTGCTAATTATAAGTTTTATCGAAATTATTTGAGCCGTTTTGGATTAGTACGCTGATAAGGAACATGGACTGCCCTCCCCTCTTTTTTTTGAAAAAAATTAATTCCCTTTCTAAATTTTTGAAACCAAATTCCTTCATGAACATCTTTGAGTTGCGCTGACAAGGAACACGGACTGACAAACAGACGGACAGGGTGATTCCGATATACCCCCAGATCTTCAATTTGGGATATATTAAAGATAATAAAGATAACGTTTTGTATTTATATATAAATTTTTCGTGATGAGTTGCGAAAGTTTCGCGCTTATTCGTGAAAGTATCGCGTTTCTTCACGAAAGTTTCGCGTTTATTCGCGAAAATTTTATCTTTTTAACCTACGAAAATGAGCTCAATGGGCTTTCGTATTTCAAGTTATTATCTTAAATTTTCAACTTTTTTATCTCGAATTTTCATCTTTTTTTTTATCTTGAATTTTCATGTTTTTATCTTGAATTTTCAACTTATTATCTTGAATATTGAATTTTCAACTTATTATCTAGAATTTTCAACTTATTATCTTGAATTTTCAAGTTTTTATCTTGAATTTTCAACTTATTATCTTGAATTTTCATGTTTTTATCTTGAATTTTCAACTTATTATCTTGAATTTTCAGTTTATTATCTTGAATTTTCATGTTTCTATCTTGAATTTTCAACTTAGCATCTTGAATTTTCAAATTATTATCTTGAATTTTCAAGTCTTTATCTTGAATTTCAACATAGAAATCTTTGAAAAAAAATGCTGAGTGGCCGATATGGGCTTCCGTATCCGTTGTCCGTATGTCGAGACTAAAAATAAAAAAAGCTTATACACCAGTCTCCCAAATTAATGCAATTGCCTTTAGATGGGTTTCTTTCGGATTTAAGATTCAATTTCAAATCATATTTCATCTTATATTACTATGATGATCGCCACACACCACAAAGTGACAAATGCACTAAAGATACTTATAATAATCTAAACCAACCTGTATCAACGTTAAAACTGACAGTTTTTTGGCTGGCTTACCAACACAACAAGATTTTTATGATAACTTCCGTTCGTCGATTGTCGAGACAAAACTTAGAACCTATTGAGAATCTCTTGATTATCTCCGATCTTGATTTTGCAGAGTTATTTAATATGATTGTCTATAAATCTGAATACTTTAAGTTGAAATTCCGTCATTAAATTCTTTACCTTTTCTTTTCCTGTAGTCAAATTTTAATACATTTGCTTTTTTTTGGTTTTTTTCGGTGGGGGGGGGGGGGGGGGTATCTGACTGATTCCACAAAACATTAAGAAAGTGATTTTCATGTTATCAATTATGTCGCTGACGTTTTAGTATAAAGGGGAAAAATGATTATCTTTAAAATCAAAAGGGGAAAAATGGCAATGATCTCATTTTCCCCCGTCTTCAGTAAGAAGGAAATTTGAGAATATGCCTAATTTTCCGGGGGGGAAATTTAGCATATGCCAATCTTTCCCCCGGAAAAACTGGAATGGGGGAAAATGACTATAGAACACTGGCAAAATACAATTTGAATAATTCATTTTATGATTCTATTTTTTCATTTGATTTTAATATTATTTTGTTTTTATACTATATATAACTTTTTTTCATTTTTTTAAATATTATTTTGTTTTTTATAATATAACCAAACTTTCCCTTCTTTTTCTTATTGTAGTGTATGAAATACGTGTAAGTATTGGACACGTTATGAATATTTGTCAGGGCTGTGACTAGGTGACAAGAGCTGGTACGAGAACAGTCATAGTTAGAACGGGTCATGGGAAGAACAGATCAGCTTAATTAGAACAGTCATCGCCAGAACAGACTTATTAAGCCTTTGTGTGTCTTGTCTTTTTTCTAGTTAGTTTACTTTATGTCTATAGGAGTCTAGGATGATGTTTATTTCGCTGAACTTGATTACTCTTTATTCAGGGGCCGACTCCGACCTGCCGTTTGGTGTGGGGTTTTCTCGCCGTTCTTATGGGCCGATCTTATGGTGGTTTTGAGTTGTTATTACTCCCCTTTGGGTCGTTGTCTCTTTGACACATTCCCCGTTTCCCTTCTTTTTTCTATTAAGTCCAACGGTCATGGCCAGAACAGACTTAGGTAGAACAGGTCAGACCAGTCATGGCTCTGACCAGAACGGTCAAGAT
>MJUU01004615.1:19697-68385 GCA_002080025.1 Modiolus philippinarum | reverse complement strand
GATAAATTTTGAATGAAATTTTTCTACCAAAGAGGAATCATCAGTTGAAATATCAACCCCCCCCCCCAAACTTCACAGCAATACAAAAGAACTGGGGATACTAGAGTGTCAAATAATTTCTCTATCAGTTTACATGGATTATCTAAGCCAATAGATTTTTTTACCTTAAACCATGCTTTTCTGGCTTTTTCCATAAGGACTGAAATTGCAAGGTTAAAATTTCCATTACATTTCAAGGTAATCCCTAAATAACAATATTTTTGAACTGTTTGTATACCGTATTTAGCATGCAATGATAATGTTCAGTGGCGGATCCAGACTTTCTGCTAAGGGGGGGCCCGACCAATATTTTTTTTCAAAAGGGGGGCCCGGAACCCAATTTTTTTAAAAACCCCTAGGAATTTTAAATATTTTCCGACCTAAAGGGATTTTTCGTTTCTAATTGTAAAATTGAAAATGTAAGTCTTTTTTCTCTCGTCGGCAAAGTAGGTCAGATAAAAACACGTTGAACTTTTTGTTAAATAGCAAAGAAACTAGTTTTACTGACACCAAAAGAAAAAAATAATAATGTAGGCGTGAAAGCGTTCTAAACATTGATATTTGTGTTGTGTCAGGATTTAATGAAAGTCACGTGACTCGGATTTAATCGTTTCCTTCGATAACATAAGCATAGATTCAGAGTTACAAAAAGTTAAGTCATCACTGCCGGTACTCTTATGTATTCAGAAAAAGTTATGTCATCACGTATATACAAAAAATGCCGAGATTTCCCATTTTCCAAATACAAAACTAAGAAAACAAAATATACATCGATTCTTTTTAAGAATCAAGAATAAATTCAATTAAAAATTTTCAATATAATAAGTCAAAAATGATTTGAGACCCAATTTTCCGTTGTGATGACATAAGATATGTATTTTGCTGGTGATGACTTATGCATAGATTCGGAAATATATATATATATATATATATAACATATATATATATATATATTGATATTTTGCTACACATACCTTATAGAAATACACAAAAATGTCTTATCTCGGTGATTATAACAACTTTTGTTATATATTTTAGCCTACTTATTTCATGATGTCGTTTATGTATTATCTGTCAGCTGACAGGGGAAAAATTAATTTCTGTCTTTAGAAATTGTCAAACATGCTTAGTGTATTCTTCAAATAAGTTCATGATAAATCAAAATCGTTCAGAATAATGACAATTTATTGACATCTTTACATTTCCGAAAAGGGAAATTGGTATATTTGAACATTACTCTAAGCCTTGCTGCGTTGTATGACAATGATCAGTTTTGTCCAATATTATACATATAGAATAATGGAAGTTTTGTTTTTGATACAAGAAATATTGGGGAATAATAATGGACGACACCCTTTTGGGCGAGTCTATTATTAGAGTCAATATTTCTTGTATTAAAATAAAAATTTCTATTATTATTTTTGTCGGTAATTAACAAAATCATTTACTAGAACAAAATTTGAAAATGAATGTCAATTTTCAACAAATAGTAACTTTTTGATTTGTAAAAGAATGCGTACGATCCGGTAAGAGTCACTGTAAGATGTGTATTTCTTTGTTTCCTTGATTCTGATTGACAAAGTAGGCGTGGCCTAAGATACTTATTGCCAATATTTTTTCGTATTCGGGTAGTAGCAAATACTGAAAAAATATTTGCTTCCTCAGATCAAAGGAAACTCATACAAATTACCAATAAAGGGCAATATTTGTATCTCATATCACAAGTAGACAATAAATAGAATAAATGGTAGACTTGGCGGAATGATTACAATGTGCTGTTCTGTATTTGTCTTAATGTTAATGTACAAATACTTTGCATCATGATTTTTATTCAAAATATATGGTTAATTTTCGAATGAGGAATTTGTTTCAAGTCATATTAAATGGTATATATTGTACTACGATATATTGATATTGAATGATACATGTAATTGATTATTTATCGTTCTTTTCATTCCTAGTGAAAGTTTTTGATTTCTGCTCGATATTGTCTTTTTTTACCTATATTGCTACCTTAAATCTGTTTTCAAACTTTTGATTATAATCGGAATGAATACGTGCTAATCCATCTGATCTCAATGATGGCCTTTTCCCCATATACATCAAAGATATTCCCCTTGTGTCAAATTCATCTGCGGATGACTTTTTGCTCTTTTCCTGTCGAGAAAACTCAAATCGTGATAGCTGTCCTTGTGAATGTCTGTATCGTGTGCCATTATGTTGAGAAGAGGAATATTCATTGAATCCATCTTTAAAAATCGCAGTATAACTAGTCCGATCTTGTAATGGTACCATCTGAAGATGAAAAAAAAAACATGTAAGCTTAGTAATCGGAAAATCATTGGAGTTGTTTAAAAAATATAATTATTGCAAAATAGTTACAATTTTTATTAAAACAGTCATCCACGTGATTGTGGCCCTAATTGATTAATGAAGGGAAGATAATAGGAAACACCTACAATAGCCAAACATAACAATCACATGTCACAATCAACCAGGGAACTGCACAAGAAAAACAATAAAATGACAAGAGACAAACATGGAAAACGATTGGAACTCGGGATGGCCGGACTTGGTATCGGCACTAGCAACAGCCAGCGGTAGGGTTAAACCGGTTTTTGGGTACCCAAACCTCCTCTTTCTCTATCGCGTTTCCCTATAGTATAATAAACATACAAATAAAACCCAATGCAGGTAGACCACTAACTTTAAGACCACAATCTTGAAAAGAAAAGAATAGACAAAACGATGTTTAGAATGATGGGTCGAGGAGTGCTCGCCGCTAAACTGCCGGCTAGCTAAAGGAGCCTAGTCTGCTGGTAAAACACTGTCGCACTACGGAATAATAATCAAATTCAAAACTTTCCGAAAAGTTTGGTAAAGAATCATCATAGATTTCAGTGGACATCGGCACTATCAGTGAGAGGCCAGTGTAATTATATAATTTTCAGGTCATTGGATCCCAAAGCCAATTTAACGGAATCATAAGGAATACCCGGTCAATATCCCCTATTATGAGCATTTTTTAAATGTAATTTTCTGATTTATTTATTCTTATTAGGTTCCTGTCTTTCTTTATTCGCTCTTTTCATCAAGCGATTGTGATCAAGAATATTAAGTTTTTATTGTTGTTTCCCGCATATCATTATAATATTTAAAATCTAGCAAGTTAACATTTGACGTTTTAGAGTACGATGTTTAGCCCGAACTATTTCATGTCAATTTTGATTAATTATCGTTATGAAGAGGACACACAGTTATAAATTGTAACTGTTATTAACATGCCATTTAGCAAGATGTACAATTATACCGTATTTTCCAACTGTGCCGTTGCGATTTGTATAATTGTGTTTTTAACAAAATTGTACTACAAAGTTTGCCCAATAAAACAAAATGCCGAAGTTATGATACAAATTCTGGGGAAATTTAGATAAGGATAATGACAGATATATTTTCAATAAATATATCACATATCTCTTGACTGGGTGACTTTTTTTTAACAAAATTTGTACAACAAAGTTTGCCAAATAGAAAAAAGAAAATACCGAAGTTACTGTTAATTTGGATTTTGCATATGCCCATTTCGACAACTTATGTCTCTTCAATAGAGATCCAGTCAAAACATTTGGAAGTCAATCAACCGAAATACGTGTAAAAGCTAATAGATAACAAATGACCAAAGGATCTTAAAAGAAAAGCAAAAATTCGGCTTAGGACAGAGCTATGCATGAGGAAGATACTCCAAAGTTATTATATGAAATTTTGTGAAATTTAGATATTGCAAGCTTTAGAATTTAAGCTTTAGAATTTAATCGCTTTTCGATGCCTAACCAAAGTACTGGCTACTGGGTTGTTGAGTACCCTCGGGGGCTAACAGTCCAACAACATAGGTATCGGTAGGCGTAGTTGTAATAAATTACTAAATACCGAAGATACAAAATTACGAACACAAGATAAGTTTTTTCTTCATATTGACAAGAGTAAAATACGTCATTGACTAATCAGCGCTTGAGAACAAACTCTTTTTATACGGGCTTGGAAGTGTGAAAATTTCAAATATAAGAAAAATGATTCAAATGCCAAGCAGTATTACAAAACAAGATTAGATTAATTTTTTTGCATGTCTCGTGTAAATTGAAATCCTTCAAATACACAAGTAGCAGCAAAAGTTCGTTCTGTAGGCAAATTCATAACTTCACATAAAAGAGTGTTTTAACAGCAAGATTTGAAAATGTGTTATAAGTCTCATTAGATTATTGTTCCCTCAAGATTTTTTCATTCATAATTTTTTTTCATGTCTTAAATATCAGATTTTAGGTTATTCCGTCTCATTTTAATTGATTTATCATACTCCTATCATTCTATCCCCTTTAGGTGATGTCATGAGAGAAAACGTGATTTAAGCAAATGGAATTGCCAAAGTTAACATGTTTCATACGAAATTACGAACTGTTATGAAACAGAAAATTATCCTAACTATTGTAATGTTGTTTCAGTCAAAAAGTAGCGTTATATGTTGCAACTATCTTTACTTCATAACTTTTCTCCAAAATAAAAATGACGGCAAATACTGAAAAATAAATAGATCTTGATAAGTCATGTTCTAAATGGTTTGCTAAAAAATGTAACTCTAAGGGAAATACTTTATATATTGAATAACATGTGTGGAGAAATATAATGGCAAAAGGGAACAACACATCTTAATCAAAATAGCAAAATTAAATAAAACAATAAATCGACAGTGTACACTGACCCCTATATCTTAAATCAACATTGTCATATTTGTCCAAAAAGAATATATGCAGTATATCAAAAAATTAAGAGTGAAGCAGCTGTCCACTTGGATATGATAAGATATATCGAAGTTCTAATCAAAAGATAAAAACAAGAGGAAATACATTATTTCCCGAATTGAAATTTACATTTTGTCCTCTGTGCATAGTTTGGTCTTCCCTATAATGGCTTTCCTGTATTAACGATTTCTTCTGTTCTGTAAAAGAAAAGTATTAACATTTTTACCATTAAAGCATTTATGTCATGGAGTTAGTAGTCTACCTGTATCGGTTTTATTCGTATGTTTATTCTACTATAGGGAAACGGGACAGAGAAAGGGGAGGTTTGGGTACCAATAAACCGGTTTCACCCTACCGCTGGCTTTTGCTAGTGCCGGTACCAAGTCCGGCTGTCCCGAGTTCCTATCGTTGTTTATGTTTGTCTTTTGTATTTTTATTGTGGGTTTTTTTCATGACTATAGTTCCTATTTACTTTCTGGCATGTGGCTATGTTTTTCGGCCATTGTAGGTGTTTTCTGTTATCTCTTTTATTCCATGTAATTTTGTTCTGAATAATGTAAAGAAATATCTCTCAGATCATGATATAAAGATATCAAAACTAAGTGTTACTGTTTAATCATGAATGTGAACAACATTACAATTCCAGATCATTGCTAAATCTGTCTTTTTACACCTAACTTTGTACTATTTTAACGTTGTCGTGAAACTAGATATGTTTCTCATTATGTTTAATTGGTTGTTTAATTTCATTTTGTCATGGTCTTATATACAATGGTGAGAAATGGACTATATGAATCATTAATTGAGAAAAAAACATAGATTTCAAATAAGATTTTACATGTAAATACTTAGAGAAAAATATACTTTATGACTTAGAAAGACATGAATATTTTCATTTTAAGGTTTCTTGAAATAAGCTTTTGAATTGATTTTGCAATACAACATATTACTGCTTTACTGGAAATATGAGTTTTAATGCATGACATTTTCTGTACCACAGACAAAACGATAAAAGATTTGTGAGATTGCTGTGGTGGAACAAAAACAAAATATTAATAAGAATTGCATGTTGGTCTCACGACTATATGCAATTCTTTGACAGAAACATAAAATTAAGTTAGGTTAAAGACGGAGAAACAATTCCATATTCCTGGCTTTTAATGTTGAAAACTTTTTTCAAACGTTATGAAACACAATTCTAATTTCTGTTTTTTTTTTTTTGTATAACAATAAAAATCGCGAAGGTAATCATATTACGTACTTTCAAAATCTTTACTGGAATCCAGTTGGCTATAATCCGTTGGCGATGCGGAATTCTTCTAGAATAAAAAAAACTGTCGTTATATTGATAATCATAATTCTGGCCTTGCGGAAAGGGTTAAAAACTAAATAGAAACTATAAAGACATTAAGAGAAACAAGTCCAAAATAAACTTTAGGCAAACGGTAACTATATTGTTTGAAAAACATGTTTTGGAAAATTTTAAAGTTTGACAAGATTAAGTGTTTTCATTTGAAATTGCTGCAAATTGATTTTTTTTATTTTGGCGGACCCAAATCTTCAAAATGTTTGCATGTTAACTGTTCCAATGAGATAAACATGTTCCAAATAATCACTAGGGGAATTGGGAAAAAAAACGAATATTGGTTTTTTGGTTTTGTTTGTTTTTTTTTTTTTTTTTGTTATTGTATTATTTATAGTATCGAAATGCTTGTTCTATATATTCAAGTTATTTAAATAATACCTTTTTGTTTGAGGATGACTTCGAATCCATATACTGGAAAGTCCTTCGTTTTCTGGAGACATGTCGAATCCCGTCTCTAACCTGTCAAATACAAACATTTAGTAGAAAAATAGTTTATTATAAGAAATAATACAAGGAGATTGCAGTTTATTATTGACTGGACTGATGTTATGACCTAGAAAAATGACAACAGTTACCAGTTGGTATTGGAGAATTATACATGATTTGGAAAATATGCTATACGTGGATTATGACGATTCTTCCTATCATTATAATATTGTGTGAATTCGAACCACCTTTGTTTACATAAATACTAAATTATTTGATGTGCACAATGTTCAATTTTTTACAACTTTAACTGTATGATTTTTCTTTCTTTGGAAGTTATTTTGATAAGTGATATGTCACGCCCTGCAAGTGGCATGCTCTTCAATTGTTAGTCCGTTTTCACACCAATATTGTTATCAAAGCTTTGACTCTGAAGCATCACAAATATAAAACTACAATCAACTTTCTAATCATGATAAGAGAAAAAAAGAAAAAAAGAAAAATAAAGGGCCAATTGAACAGAGTTGTCCTTACATTTTGCCAAATACAAAATCAAGCAATATTTAATTTGTCCACATATTTCATAAATTACTACCGACAGGATCCAGATATAGTTTTACTTGTAATATTTGTGTGTATTGAATTTTTAAAATAAGTCACATTTCATACTTATCACTAGCTGATAGATTTTAAAGGGAAATAAAATGAGATAACAGATTTTTTGCGGAGGGGGGTGAATATTATGCTTTTTGTCAGTTTGTTATTTACCTCATCGTTCTTGAAAGATTTTACAATTACATTATAAAGAAATATTTACATGGTGTTAAAAGTCCACATCAGGTAAAATTCTGGAAAACCTAAAATTCCCATTTTGTACATGAATTTTACATTTTCACATGAATTTAACATTTGAATTCTAATTTAAATCTCCTCTGTGAGTCGGATATTATAAACATAGATTCACATTAAACATGTTTTGCTGTAGTAGAGTTTAAATATATATCAATTGGCCTCGATTTTTAAGGGGAAGTGGGTGCCTCTTCTGAAAATTCAGGCTGAAAAGTGGAAAATCGACATAATTTTGTCAAACAATTTCAGTCAATGAAGTCCAATTTCCTGAATCTTTTGTAAGTCTCGTTCTAACTTCTCGATGGTGCAATTTTTTATCGGTTATGGAGACAATCAAACTATTCAAAATGAATTTCATGAAAAATTTGTCATGAATGTCTTTAAAATATTTGGTTCTGAAAAGACCTATTTTCTTTTTTATTAAATTGTCCAAAAGGGCCGCCATTCTTTCCATGGTAACGAAGTTCAATAATAATAATTTTGTGATATTTATGGGATTCATATGTTAAAATTCTCGCATAATCCGTGATTTGCCGTTAACTTATTTTAAAATAGTTATGTTCTTACAGAGAACACATGTTAAATGTTAAATGCTTTCATTGGCTCATATTTCTAACTTTATTTGATATTATGTATAGATTTAGCAATGTTTTCTGCTCTTTATTTAAAAAAAAATGCCTTACCTTTTTGTTCCATAAACAATGGAAAACAAATATCATAAATCCCTGAAACAAGAAAAATTTGTATTGTAAAAAACAACAGTTGATAAAATATATTCATAATACAAATGTTAGTTTTTGATGAGAGATGTTTTCTTTCAATTTTGACTTACATGAATCAAAAATATAAACTCTATCTTGGACCATTCTGCATAAATAAAAAAAAAGATTTATACATGTCAAAGACATATTGACTCTACCTGTGATCATACATTCATAGAATAGGTTGTAGTGTTATTTTCATACTTATAGAGTGCATCAGTGCAGTTGTGTCGATAAAAAGCTAAGATGTTAAGCAGAAATGAAAATGCAATTAGACATACACACTTTGTTTTACATAAATGTTATTTATTGTTTATACGTGCCATACCTGCAAGGAATTAAAGATGGCAAATAAATACTGAAAAATCTCGAGATCTTCATTGATGGAAAAAACACCAAGCAACCACGTGATGCCAAACAAAGGTAGTAATACACAAATACTTCTTATGCCAGATCTGTTAATTGAGAAAATTCTTGGTTTACATCAATAATATGAAGTAGCATTATTTTAGGTGATATTTGTTCCAATAAAACAGAAAAATGTTTCTGTAATTTAAAAGTACAAATGAAAAATTGACTTAATGAATTATTTCGTCACATTTTTGTTAAACGTTTTTTTTATACTGTAAACCGCAAAATTTTCGCGACAGTTTTATTTTCGCTCCTCGATAAGGAATGAAGTGCGAAAATAAAAATGTTGCAAATATTTGGATGTAATTGGATGAACTAGTGGGTTGACCAGCAACCGCAAAATCAAGATTGCGCGAAATGTGTTTTACTTTGAGAACCGCGAAAAAAGATGGCGCAAAATTTTCCCAGTCTAACAAGGAACAAAACACAAGATAACATTAATCAAAGCCGAAAGACAAGGCAAAAATGAGGTCACCAGAGTACTGACGACTAAAGGAACTACACACTAACAAAACACACGAACACTACAAATACAACACTGAAAACTAAATCGTTAACAGTGTCTACTCTAAAAATAGAATAAAACTCAGTACGGAATGGTAAGCTTGTCCTGCTCAGTATACAGTATGCATCACATTATCATGGTAAATTTAAGATCGGTTTTTTAAATCTCAGAAAACAATTGAATCTAGCTAAAAAGGTATGTTTAATGGTGAAACCGTCATCTCGTCATCTCATATCTATCTATGATGTCGTGGTGGCTTTCTGAAAAGATGAAAGTTAAATGCTGAACTTATTTCTGATTTAGCAGTTTCTGTGATAATGTTTTACTCTTTTCACAGTCATTGTATATTGTACAATCTCTACAGTAACGAATCGATTGTGAAATATATACTTCATTCGCTAGGTATTAAAAGCTTTTTGGGGACCATAAAATTATTTCCGATTTGTCACTATGTCAAAATACTCCGTATTACATTTTAACCGTTTTATACTTACTTCCCTTTCTCGATTGTCGTCTTTGTCAGCATTGTTTGACTGTCAAACATTGTTTTCATTACAATTAAAAGAATAATGATATTTGTCTGAAAAGAAAATCATATTCTTCCTTTATAAAGATCGAATCAATTAGATATCTAAATTTTTATAAATTTTGTTGAAACTAAGGAGTATCTCCCTCATGCAAAGCTCTGTCCTTAGCTGATTTTGGCTTTACATTTAGATCATTTTGGTTATTTGTTCTCTATCAGTTTTAAACATCTTTGAGTTTATGGTCTTCCAAACGTTTAGATTTTATCTGCACTGAAGAGACATAAGTTGTCGAAATGCGCATATGCAGAAAGTAAATTCACAATAACTTCGGTATTTAGTTATTTGTTACCACTGGGTCGATGCCACTGCTGGTGGACTGTAAGTCCCCGAGGGTATTCACCAGCCCAGTAGTCAGTACTTCGGTGCTGACCCGAAAACCGATTTTTTTTTTTGGAACCTTAAAATATCTAAATTTTTGTAAATTTTGTTGAAACTAAGGAGTATCTACCTCATGCCAAGCTCTGTCCTTAGCTGATTTTGGCTTTACATTTAGATCATTTTGGTTATTTGTTCTCTATCAGTTTTAAACATCTTTGAGTTTATGGTCTTCCAAACGTTTAGATTTTATCTGCACTGAAGAGACATAAGTTGTCGAAATGCGCATATGCAGAAAGTAAATTCACAATAACTTCGGTATTTAGTTATTAGACATAAAGATACATAAAACCATTTACTGTATAGTAATATTCTGATATAAATTTGTATATTTATTTGTGAAATATTTTTTATACTGTTAATATTATATTCACGATTTAAAGATTAAATAGAAAATTGAAAGCATTTCAATTTTAAGTAATAATTACTATTCTTTTACTCAAAGTTCTATTTCAACGTCTCATTGCCGCGGATTGTATGATATATAGTTGATCCGTTACGTGAAGCTAGCACCAATAATGCAGCCTTTCTCTGTATGCAAAGTTATCTCCGTTACCGCCTTATTAAGCTAGGCTTCCGTAGTGCGACAGTGTTTTACCAGCAGACTAGGCGAGCACTCCTCGACCCATCTTTCTAAATTACGTTTTGTCTATTCTTTCCTTTTCAACATTGTGGTCTTAGAGTTAGTGGTCTAACTGTATTGTGTTTTATTTGTATGTTTATTATGCTATAGGGAAACGGGATAGAGAAAGGGGAGGTTTGGATACCCATAAACCGGTTTAACCTTACCGCTGGCTGTTGCCAGTGCCGGTACCAAGTCTGGCTATCCCGAGTTCCTATCGATATCTATGTTTGTCTTTTGTCATTTTGTTGTTTTTCTTGTACAGTTCCCTGGTTGATTGTGACATGTGATTGTAATGTTCGGCCATTGTAGGTGTTTCCTGTTATCTTCCTTTCATTAATTCATAAAATTCCGCTTATACGATCATAAAAAGTTCTTATTAGTCCCTTGCCGAACAGATGAGGTGTAGGTCCGAACTGTGATTGGGGATTTAATTTTTGCCTAAAAAAGATATTCAGACGCAATTATTGTTTAGTTGGAAGGGGAAAGTACATAAAACCGGTTTTACCAACTATTTCATTTGAAATTCCCATTGAAAATTGTACCAATGGTTTTGCATCTTTTTTGTCCTCTTGCCCTGAGGGAAACCGACTCTTGGCGATTCTGTTCGGTAACTTTGTCATTATTCTCGTTAGAGATGCAATGTCCCGACAAGAGGTGAATAAGGATGACATTACACAAGAAGAGATCAAAAGCAATTTAGGTATTCAATACAAATCCTTTTCATGTGTCAAATCTTTCAGTTTGCACTTATTATGCATATAATTTTTTGTAGCTGCTTAAGAAGTAAATTACAAGAAAAAAGTTAACAATATTTTTTACCAACACCACAAGTAATACAGGTACAATAAATGCCCAAAGTAATCCAGACTTTGTTGTAAGCCAACAACTGAAATGGAGAAACCATTCTTATTTTCATAAAATGAATGATTATTTTCATGTCTTACTCTCTTAGAAAACGCAACAAGGAATACGTTTTTACAAGTTAATTTTTAAACTAAATTATCTACAAATGAAAGAATGTATATGATTCAAAAAATTTAAATCCCAACTCAAGAATTCCATGCATTCATGAATGTGTTAGGACATTTTGCGTAACATGCCATCATTTCCAGTTCGAAAAGTCATTAGCAGAATTGTATTGTTGAAGTTGACACTCTCGGCGGTAGAAGTGTAATGATGGGAGCAGCTTTATCTTAAGAAACAAACACATAGTTGATGCATAATCCGAGTTTTGATTGCTGAGTTACTGATTGCCAGTTATGGATATCAGAAAGGAGGTATTCCAGTATAATTGTTCACAACTGCTTGCTGCACGTACCATTGTTGATTTTTTTTTCGGCCAAAAGATTGTAAATATGAAGCATCTTATTCATCAGATCTTAAACGTTTTGAGCATTATATAGTATGCGTAATAAATTGCATCGACGTGTGTGCCTTTGTCAAGAATTGCTGCAAAATCTTCAATAATTTAAGTTACTGCCGAATGAATGCAGATAATACCATAAAAAGCTGGTGATGCAATTAATCGAGTTTGCCGAGACGAGTTGCAGTTGTGTTGAAACAGACGGCAGACATAATAAATATTAACTCTTGAACTCTTGATTACTGATTTGTGATAAATTGTTCCATTTATGAGATGAGTAAGTCTTTGACAATAATCATGCCGAAGTTAATTGTTCTGTCTTTCTTATTCTTATGATGAATGATAATCATTATTCGTAAAAGAAATGCCATTGTTTCGGATATTGCGTTTGTTGAGAGAGTAAAATTTAAACTTTGCATTCTGTTACAAATTTTCTGTGTAGTACATTGTTTGTCTTAAAAGACTGAAAATTAGAAGTAAGCAATCTTTAACATTAAACATTTAGTTAGATAAAACATCTGAGTAAGGATGCTCTATAAAAAACACTAGCGAATAAGACAAACTTTCATTACGTATCTGCATAGTCTGGATTAAAATAAAAAAACAACGCAGTTTTTATATAATTAAAAATAACATACTAATCAGAATTTCCGTAGCCATCCAACTCTGTAGCACCAGCCGAAATACCAACTATAACTAAAGGAGATACTGTAATGAAACAAAAGAACTTTGGTTTGTTTTTCTAACTATGTTTGTCGCTATGTTTTGTCATAGGAATAGAACAATTGTCCCAGCGGTATAAAATACAAGCCTCATTTCAGATACAGATCAACACTAGAATTATACTCAATAGTTGTGTCACAAATAAAAACTGACATTTTCAGCTAGATTCGCGTCTTCCCTGATTTGACATTACCGGTTTCGACTTTACCCTGAATTGACCCACTGACAGTGTGACGGGTGCTGTGCACAGAGCAGGACATGCTTACCCTTCCGGGGCACCTGATGTCACTCTTGTTTATTGAGAGTTCACACTGTTAGTGCTTTAGTTTTTTGTGTTGTATGTGTAACGTTCGAGTGTTTTGTAGGCATGTGGTGTCTTTGGTCTTCCGTCTTTTGGTGTTCTTGCTTTTGCCTTGTCTCTGGACTTTGATTTGTGTAATCTTTTGCTTTGTTCCTTCGGTATTCTACTGCCGTTGTTTCATTATTTTCTAAAGTAAATATATTCAATTTTTCGACATGATTCCGAATAAATGCAAATAATGAGATACTTGATTATTTTGTGCTTGACAACCTATACAACGAATCAGCTAGGTGAGTAAATCTTATTCATTTTTTTTTCATTTTCACTTAAATTATTATTTACTTTTATAGTTACGAAATGTTACCTATTATTGTTGTTCTTTTTCATTTTTATGACACATAGCTGTAGCACAGAAAAAATTACTTGAATTAAGTCAGAAAACAGCAAACTTCTGAAGTGTGGTGTTTGATAATTAAAAACACAAAGATACTGTAAATTTAAGTTCTGCTTACGACCCTTTCGGGCAATTGATGTCTTTTCAGTGCAGATCATATATTTGATACCAAAGGGATATTTTATATATCATGGCTTATTGTTTTAAGAACATTGATAACTTTCGGTTGTACAATAAATATTATAAATCAATCGTTTTAACTAGAAGTTGTTCTCATATAATGATTCACAAACTATTTGGACTCACCCCAACTACAGCAAACTAGCCAACGACTTTTTGATTCAGCATGAAAAACATATAAAACACTGAATGCTATTTCTATTCCTTCTGCTAACATTAGCATGAAATCGACTAGAAAAATATAGTGCAAAGCTATTGCTATTGCTGTGCATGCACTCTACAAAAAAGGACATGATAAATATAAAAATAGTAACAACAATATGGTTTCATTACTTAACTATCATCATCATGGTATCTACAAATGATTAGATTGTAAATCAATTCGATCAGTTTTATATTTTTATCCATTAAAACAGTATTAATACATAAATGGAAATGTAAAAAAATAGCCAATCCGTTTCATTTTCACCTTTTAATCAAGTATTATTTACATACTTGCCATTTGGCATCATTACTTAGTTATAAGCATGAAAAAACATAAATACCACCATTTAAATTTAGAACTTTCACAAAATAACAAGCGTGATCTTTCTTGAATAATTTAGACAACAGTATTATTTCTATTAAATTAACGAGTGGTGCAAAATAGGATTATTCAAATCAATTGCAGTTTAAAATTTTCCGATGATTCGACGCCTATTTTGTTTTTGTTTGGATATCAGTTTTTGAAAATTCTGTTATTCTGCCATTTAAATTGTATGCATCATTTTGTCTTTTCTCTTTGTTTTTGTTTTTGTTTTTGTTTTTTTTTTTCTACTTTTATTTTAGTTGTTTTTTTTCATATTCATATTGTTAAGCATTTTTGAAATCATGTTTGGAAAACCGATGATGAGAAATGCCCTTAGTAATAACAGGTTAGGGAAAACCATAATTAGGATACTATATATAAACTATCCAAATTTCGATATATGATTATATCCTGTTGGGTTATTTGGTCAGTTTTTGATGGATTATTTATTTTCATGGTTCAATGGCGCGTAATAAAACATAAAACATGAGACGCCTCATGCTTTAAGCCATCAAACCACATGTCGTATTCTTCTTAATGATGCTGCATTTCACAAGCGGAGACATTTTGAGAAACTAAAATCTGTCATCACATTATACCTGGTTAAATTATCAAGTCAGAACAAAAGAGAAGTCTTAGACAGTAAATCTAATTTTAATTGTAAAACTGTGCAAAGATACTGCAGTTTCAAACAATTGTTTCACTCAAATTTCATGGTATTTTTCAACATATGGCAAAAAAAGAGAAAAACTCTTACAGAAATCAAAAGTCATGTTCATTTGACTTTTTTTTTTTTTTTTTTTGGATAATAAAAATATTTCTTCCTTAAGATATCACAGTTTGTTTAATTTGAATTTAGATATGGTTGCTTTCAGAGAAGCAGCATAGAGCGAAGGTTATAATTTTCCAGCTTAAGTTATCGCTAAATCAAAGTGACTGATTTTTTTAATAATGAATCGATAAGCTGCAAAACTGCTTCTCAGATTGACAACAGAAGTTAATCTCCTGAAAGCTCTAACCCTATAGATTTAAATAAGTATGATGATGCGCCATTAAACCGTTAAAATATGTGATATAATCATATACACCAACGATCAAATGTTATCTAAACTGGGGTTATCCCTAATGTGAACAAGCTGTTATTGAGTCACGCCTAATTGCGATTTCAGATGTTTATATCTAATATAAAGCTGCTTATAAATGTATGTAATAATTAATCAAAACTATAACCTGTAAAAATACCCTTTACTTAAAGTCTGACTTTTGAAACTTCAGAAGATTCATCGAATCATGAATTTATTCTTATTTTCACTCAATTTCATATATGCAAGTAATTATAGAAATACCTTGTTTTCAGTTTCTGTCACGCCAGCAAAGAATAAAATATACGACAATATTAATGCAACACACAAATTCATTAATATGGTGGCTCGGTCACTTTTCGTGTACCTTAAAATATAATATTTGTCTCATTAACGAAATAATCAGAGTCATGTAACAATAAAAGATATGCATGAGAACAGGCATTGGTTTGAGGTCAAAAGTACATTTATCTTTTATCTGAAAAATGCAGCCATATTTGTTTTTATCATATACTTACTCAAGATATGTGTCTTTTTTGCCTGTGTCATAAAGTAAGAATTAAGCCATTCATATTTTCACAGGGGCGGATCCAGAGTGCTGAGTGCCGGGGAGTAGTTATAGGTTATGCATATCCCGTGGCCGCCGCTACGCTACGCCCACGGGATATGCATAACCAGTATAGGATTATAGAATAACAAAAAAAGTTTAAGCAATCCCTCCAAAAAAAAAAATTTGAGAGCCGGAGGTTCAGCGAAGGAGAAAGAGTTTGGTGGGGGGAAAGTGAGAAAAAAAAATTGAGAGCCGGGGGTTCAGCGAAGGAGAAAAAGTGAGAAAAAAAAACAGGCGGAAGTACAGCGAAGGGAAAAGAGTAACACGGGAAAAAGTGAGAAAAAAAATCCGGGAGTACAGCGAAGGAAAAAGAGTGTGTACACTTTGTTTAATTACTATTATCTAAATTTATGTAAATTCTAAAACCCCAGGATTAACTCCCACCATCGTAGTTTTGTCCTTAGCTATATTTGATATTACTGATTATTCGGATTTCGTTTGGTTTTATGCATTTAAACATTTTTTTGAAATTATGAATTTCCTTTGTTTGGGTTCTAGTGCTGCTGATGAGGAATAAATTTCCGAAATGGCCATACAGCTCATTAAAATTAGTGCAGTTGGATTTAACATATGTGTTATGGTCTCATGTTCATTTATTCCATATCCTTTCTAAAATATTACACAGGGAAACGTGAGAAAATTTTTTTAGAGACACTGGTGGGTCCAAAAAAATTGACCCCCCCCCACCAAAAAAAAAAGAAAATAGCCGAAAGTTTAGGCACAAAAAAGTTTTTAGCACCCCCCCCTAAAATGTGTTAATTACTACTACTAAAAAAGCAATTAATCCATTCTAATGGAAATTTACTTGGTTAACCAATATCGACTATTACTTGGCAACAATCTAACATTGCATTGATTTTTTTGTGGAAGTGTGTATCTCTATTGATTACAATACGCTATTTAATAGGACATGAGTTTTTTATTTAAATGACAAGCCAAGCGTATTGTATATCAATGAATGCGTGACGTCAGACTCACCACTGATAGATGGAATGTCGTTTATAAATTTGACATTTAAATGGCTTATTCAAATTCCCTTATAATATTACGGCTTCATTATGTGTAGGACACTCGGTGGATTTCGTATGTACCTGATTTTCTACAAAATTTTTATTTAGTAACGTTATGCATCTGTAATTTTTTTTTGACATTTAAATGGCTTATTCAAAATCTTTTTTATCTACAAATTTTTATTTAGTAACGTTATGCATCTGTAGTTCTTGTTTCGAAATTGGATTTTAGTATGTATTATTGTTTTTTATATCTTGCCTTTTTGTAATAAAGTATTTTAATGTCATGTTAAATGAAAATTTTGTTTAAACATCAATAAACAGCCAGTTTATTAATATTGAAACCGCATTGATTTCTGTTACGAATCTAAAGACATATTGATTACAATATGCTATTAAATAGGACATGAGTTATAAATAGACTGTTGCTTCATTACAATTAGTATTGATTTCAATGAATAGACTAAATTTTGAAATTTGAATGAAATGAAATTAAACCACTGTCATATATTTAAATAAAATGAAATTACACAACTGTTATATATTTACCTGGTTGTCATGCAGCGTATTTCCAATGAATTTTGAAAATCAATATGATATGAGTTGTCTTCCCCCAACCTGGAATATAAATTTCACATTCCATATTCTACACGGGTAGAATAAGGAATTTCAAGAATGTTGGCGGGAAATTTAAATTCTTTTGTTAAATATAAAACGTTTTTTCCGAAAATTTTAAAAATGTAAATTATGAAAAAAAAAATACCCTTAAAAATGAAGCAACCAACAGCCCCAGATTTACCATTATATCCAGAATTACCTACAGAAGATGGACAAAATTATAGACTACAAAAAATAACAGAAATAGAAAAAACGTTAATAAATGAGAGAGATAAACGTAAATCACTATACAAAAAATATAAACGAGGAGTTAATACTACTGACGGGGTTGATACTACTTTAATATCGGCCTCTGTTATTTTAGCAGGTGTCGGAATAGTAATTCCTATATTGTTACCAATGCAAATTACAGCTGTTGTATGTGGCAGTTTGGGTGGTTTAGTTAAACTTAAACTTGTTAGACGTAAACTTACGACAAAATCAAAAAAACACTATGAAATTAAAACAATGGCAGAATGCAAGTTAAACAGTATAAAAGATTTAATTTCAAAATCTTTGACTGATGGACAGATAAGTGAAAATGAATTTAAATTAATTTTAGATGAATTAGAAAAATATAATGAAATGAAAGAAAAAATATGTAAAAAACAAACACAAACAAGAATGAATGATGAAAAAAGAAAAAAATTAATAGAAGATACAGAAGCAAGAGTAAGAAATGAAATTAAAAAAAAATTGAAAATATCTAATTTCTTCAATAAAATTACTATAGTTAATGACCCTCCACCAAAATATGAATAAAAATTTTTAATATATAAAATGGCTGAAGGAGGAATTGAGTTTGATAATCCTGCTTATGATGATTACAATGATGATGAAGAAACTAACTTATTAAACCCACCCACAACAGATTTAAGTAGTTTAAGAAAGTTACTTGAAAATGATTTAACAGATCATAGTCAACGTCAAAGATTAAAAGAAAGTTATGTTGATGCTTTTTATGAACAAATAAAAAAAGATTATCCAAAATTAAAAATTGGAATTGTTGATCCTAATAATTTTGAAGTTATTGAAAAAATTTTATACTTAGTTGTTGGAAATGAAAAAATTAAACTTAATAGAAAAGTAGGTTGTGGTTTTTATAAGTTATCTTATTTACAAACTGCACTTAGTAGACTTCCTGGTATTAATAATGCAGCAGTAACAATTAGAAACTTATCTAATCTTCCTGATTATGGTTTATCACAAAAAAATTTAAAAAAAAAATTAATATTATTTTCAAAATAATTTACCAAAAGATGTTGAAAATATTGAAATGAAAAATTTAACAAAAACAACTAATGAAATAAAGGGTGAAATGGAAACACCATTGATAGATGATGATACAAATGAACCACTTATTTCAGAGAAAAAATATTATAAAATAATAAATGAATTAAAAACAATTGAAGACGAAATTGCAAATGAATTAGCTAAACTGAATGAAACAAATAAAGAATTAGAAAAAGAAAAAGAGAAATTAAAAAAGGCTAAAGAAAATAATGATGAATATCAAATACGAATAAGTAATCTAATTAGAGATTTGGGAATTCAGAGAAGTGAAAGACTGAAGGCAATTAATGATAATAGAGATAAACTACGTAATCAGGTAGACAGAATCAAAGAGAAATACGTAAAATATTAAATGAAGACACTACATTAGGTGAAAGAATTAGAACATTATTTAGAGAACAAGGAATAACAATAGTTAGTGTTTCAACTGCTTTTGGAATGATTATTGGTGTTATTGTTGAGGCAATTATTCCTTCTGGTAGTGGAAGTAGTCCTTCTGGTAGTGGAAATACAAATAAAACAGATGCAAAAGATTGGATAAAAACAATTAAAAAATATTGGAAAACTTTCATCTTTTCTCGCAGGAAAAGCAGCAGCAGCCTTACCGGGAATTATTGGTTCTATTGTGTCTTGGTTGTTATCTACAACTGGAGAAATTGTTTCTTGGTTTGGAAATAATTTAATAGTGTTTCTTCTTTTTGTTGTTCGATTAATTTATACTTCTGCAACAGAATATTAAACTTTTAAATCTCATAAACAATAAAAAAAAATACCAATACCCCCAACTTTTAATTCTGTTTTATTTTCTTTATGTTCTATATTCGATTGTTTATCTTGAACAAATTTATCGGTTATTGCACTGGAAGGCTTCGGTATATCATGAACAGGTTCTGGTAGAGATTTTTTTGTTTTTGTTCCATCTAATTTATCTAAAGAATGAGAAACTTGTTCAACATGTTTATTTTTTATATCATCGTTAAAGACTAGTTTTTGATTTTTTGTTGCGATTACAATTTTGTTATTATAACCAACAATTGTTCCAATTTGTAATCTCATATCACTTGCACACATATATAACCCGACACCATAGACATAATCAACCTTGCTTCTAGCTTTTAAAACATGTTGATAATGTGATATCTGAGAGGGTAAATCTATGGGACTATTATTAGCATCTTGAACGTTTGCTAAGAATTGTTTTTGAGTGTCAAATCCTGTACCTATTTTTAGTATATCTACACGTGTTTGAGATTGTGCTCCTAATAAACCCCATACAAACGTTCTAATACTTTCATTAATACGTTCAATGCCTACTTTTGTAAAACCTTCTGATTTGTCTAGTATAAATGTTGTCCAAGCCATATTTATATCGATTGTATGCTTAACTGAATCGTTTATATTTAATAATGGGCCATTCTGAGAATGATTCAGCACTTGGTTTATAGTATTGGGTAAAACTTCCTAAACCATGACAAGCTGTTTCTAAATTTTGTCTCCAATCTGTATTAAGAGAAATTTGAAAATCATCACATAATTTTTGATATGCTGCTTTATCATAAGGATTTTTATAATAACAAAAAGAAGAATCTGTTGGTAAGGGTGATTTAAGTTCTTTTAAGATTCTGGCAATACAATAATATAAATGAAACATATACATTGAATTGGTAAGATTTGAAGTGTTTTGTATATGATCATCATAAGAAACACCACATCCTGTACTAGCACACCAGACTGTAAAGTTTAATTGACATTGCCACCAATCAAACGAAGAATGAATCCATGTATTCCATGGTTTGTTGTTGTGTAATGATGGGTTTTGATAATTTTGAAATAAATCGGGAAAAGTTGTTTTAAAATTTTCTTTTTGATTAACAAATATTAATTGATTAACAAGATTTAAATCTTTTTCAGAATATCTAGTGTGAGGATTATATGATGCATTAGTATTATATTTAAATTCTTTCTTCATTTTTTACCCTTAACAATGTACCATACTATTACAAATATTAATAAAACAATAAAATTACAACAATATATTGATAACAGAGATGGTAACAAACGTATTGGTTTAAAACAAATAACATATTGCGTAGGTTGGTATAATATTTCAGGTGAACATATAAAAAAAATTGGAGAGAAACAACCTATAAAGATTACAGACGGTTATTATAGTTTTCAACAAATAGCGAATGAATTTTCAAAAGAAAATATTAAATTATCCGTAAATAAAACACATTGTATTGCTTCTTTAATCACACCTTTTGAATTTAAGATTAGTAAAAGTTTAAAAAAAATGTTGGATTTCAAAATAAAAGTATATTTGAAATACTCAAAACACATGATGGAAACAGACCCGTAGATTTTGCTATCTATAAATCATTGTAAATACATTTAGAACAAGTTAGCACTTTTTATAATTATCTTGATGGTATGCCAAGTACATTATTGTCTGTTATTCCAGTTGAGAATAAAGAGTTTGGAGATATTATAACGGTAAAATTTGAAAATCCAGATTATAAACGTTTAGTAAATGGTGATATAACAGAATTTAAATTAGAAATTAGAGATGAGGAAAATAAAAAAAATAATTAATCATTTACCAATTAATTGTGTTTTAGAAATTATCTAAGGGTACCGCTTGCTAAAATTTTCCTATTAAAAATGAGTATACTTGGTGTTAAAAAACATGGAGATGAATCGGAATTAAAAAAGGAAATAAAAAAGATGGAAAAAGAGATTAAAGTAATGGTTACTAATAATAATTTATTATACGACAAAATTCAGGAAATAAAAAATATGAAGAACGAGATTCAAGTATTGAATACTAATCATAATTTATTATGCGACAAAATTGAAAACATACCAGACAGAAAAATAATAAATATATTTGCTGGAAGTTATGGACCATTGGTGAGTGGTCAATTGTTTAATTTTGGTGTTGGTGGTAGTGATTTTGTAATGAACTATCCAGGTCAAATATTAGGTCTTAGTTTAGCAAGTTTTAAAACAAACAAAGATTATGTATCTGCCATACAGTACCCTGAAAATTCAACATAGCAATTTGACTGCAAAAGGATCACTTCGGGATCACAAAAGGATAACAAAAAATAGTTATGATCGTTGATCACAATGATCATAAAAGTTGTGATCAGTGATTGCAGGTGTTGTGATCAATGATTGCAGAAGATAAAATCAAGGATCATAAGCTTTGTGATCAAGGATCACAGGAGTTGTGATCAAGGGTTACAAACATTGCAATCAAGGATCACAAGAATGGCAAGTGTTGTAATCGCAATTATAGTTTGTAAAATATAGAATTTAACAATGCAAATTATTTTATATTTCCCCACCACATTTTCTTTTACATCAAAAGTAGTCGGCAGTTGCATTGTACGTGTATTACCCATCTTCTGAAAGCTATTTTTACAGTTATGTCCTGTTAAAAATAAAATTGGTTTTTTTTATTAATGGATTTAATAGAAATATAATTGATTTAATAAATGAATTTATTTTTATTTTATTCATTACTGTCAGAGACATATGAAACCAAATAATTTTATATGTCTCTGTAACTGTTCAATAGATAAATTTATTTCTCTTTCGTTGAATTTTTCTGAGTATTACTTTTTTGGGGATAAATTTTAAATATAAGGGAGCCACTCCGTGCTATTTAATCGAATTTAGTATCAGTATAAGACAGAATATCTAAATTTCACAAAACAATTATGAAGTTTACAATATCACTAAATATACCTTGTATTTAGGTACAACATATACCTGTTGTTACTGCTTTAATGTACAGACAACGTCAAAGATATTTTACCTGAGCAGTGCGACACCTCGTTAAATAAAAAAAAAAAAAATCTGGTTCCAAATTTTCACCCATTTTTTATTTTCACTGAAACTTTATATTTATAGTAACATTTATATATATTTTTTTAAGATTCAAATCTTAAGATTGTCAGATTTTTATCGCCTTGTTTCGTTTAATTAAATATTTTGCAATTAACTTAAATTATTGAATTTTACTTCTGTCATAATCTTTCAAAAATGGGAAGTAAACATATAAACATTTAATAAAATAAATCTATTTCTAAATAGATCTAATTATTTATCAATAATTATTTAAAACATTACAATACTGTCACAACTTCTTGTGTTCAATGATCATAGCTTTGCGATCAAGGATCATAACTTTGAGATCAAGGATCACAACCTTGCGATCAAAGTTGACATTTTTGCGATCAAGGATTGCGACCTTGTGATCATGGATAACAATCTTGCGATCAGGGATCGTATAGTTTTATGATCATTGATCACTTTTACTTGTTTGATCAATGATCACAAGTAAAAACAATCACTGATTGCAATCATTGACTGCAAAAGGATCACTAAGGGATCACAAAATCTGCCAACTTGAATTGTCAAAGTACTGTAGTAAGTGTTAATGGTTATAAGAAATTTGGTTATGTAATAGGTTCGGATAAAGATTTTTATGAATATGTTAACTTTAAAACACCTATAAAAGTTGAGGCCGGAGACAGAATAAGTTTTATTAATGAGATTGATAATTCTGGATGTCTCAATACTCTAGTATCAGCGGTAATTGAATTATTTTTATAAACTCATATTTAATCCTTAAAAATGTCGGCTTACGGAGAAAAATTAAATCCTTACAGAAAATTAAGAGAACCTCATGCTGTAAAAGGAATTCGTCAAAGTGTTGTAATAACTAATAATCCTTCAACTATTGATAAAAATCAACAGTTATTAGTGAGATTTCCTAATCTCAGTAATAATGATGTTATTGTTCCTGGAACAACCAGATTGACTTTTGAATTAGAAATTGAATCTAAAGATACAAACTCGACAGTATATCAAAACATTGGAAGAACAATAGTTAAAAAAACATCAATTAGAATAAGTGGAAATGAAGTTATGCCAATTGATGATAGTGATATTTATTATTGTTATGTTGATTTGTGGAAAACTACAACTGAACGTACAAATATGGTATATCAGGGAATTGGTAAAACGAATATGTTAAAACATAGAGTTGGAGCAGGAGATAAAACGGAAAATGCAGGAGATCAAGCCGTAGCAGATGCATACAAAAATAGATTTTGCATTCCACTTGACTTTGAACTATTTGAAACTCACATGCTTGTTTATCAATCAGGTCTTGGTGATTGACTTGAATATGAACTTACATTCAACGACTGCAACAAAGTTATTCATTCAACAGATGCAGATGCAAGTTATAAAATTAAAAATATTTGCTTAGAATTTGATATGGTTTCTCACAATGAATTAGCAAGACAGATAAGACAGCAAGTTGACGGTAAAATGGTTATATTATACGACAGAATATTAAGACACAGAAAAATAACCAAAAACAAATCTGATACCCTCTGGAACATTAATCTAAATGTCCCAGCTAGAAGTATGAAAGGTATTAAAATGTTATTCGAAGACCCTGAAAGAACAAGCACATAAACTTATTATAATCCCAAAATAACAAAAGTAGAAATGACAATGGAAGGCGTTCCAAATCAATTATACAGTCAAGGAATGAAAGCATATCAACAATGGGATGAAATAAATAAATTCTTTGCTCTGACTTCAAAAAGAAATAAAATAACAGACACAGTTTTCAAAGATGGATGTTTATCTGATACAACATTAGAAAAATACTTAACAAATAATTATGCTTTATGGTTAGATTTACGTTCAACAGATGATAACTCACTACACGGTTCAGGTAGAAGAATTGAAAATGCCTCTGAAGGTATTACAATTCAAATAACGAAAACAGCAGGAGCTGATAAATCAATAAATGTTTATCTTTTTGTTATACAAGACGCACAAATAAATTTTGAAAATGGAAGATTTAAAGAAGTAAATCATTAAGATAGATACACTCCGGTTAATTTTATTTATTAAGTGCGGGTTTTCCCCTTTAAAAATGGAGTTACCAAAATACCCTCATTGTGCAATTATATGTGGTTAGACCGGTTGTGGAAAAACAGAATTTGTTCTTGATTTATTAGAAAATGAATATTGTAAAGTGTTTACATATATCGTTATACTTTGTCCAACCCTTAAATGGAACAAGGCATACAAAAATTGTAAGTGGATTGGTGATGTCAGAAACCCAAAAACAAAAAAATTAATAATTCTTAATCCTATCCTTAATAACGGAGAAGAAAAATTACAAGAACTATTAAGAGTGTTCTTTAATAAATATGCAGGACACTCAACATTATATATTATAGATGATTGTAGTGCAACAAAAGAATTAACAAAAAAGGGATATGCTTTCTGAACTTGCATTTTCAGGGAGACATGCTGAACAATCAGTATGGGTAATTTCACAAAAATAAAATTCTGTTTTAAAGGACTTGAGAGAACAAACAAAATGGTTATGCATGTTCTACACAAAAGATAGAGATAGTTTTGATAATTGTCTAAGAGAAAATGATGTTATTCCTGCATTGGAAGAAAGACAAAGAATAAAAGAAGAACTTTAAAAAAAGAAACACCGTAAATTAATATTAAAGACAGACCAACCTACTGATTATTGGGTAAATAATTAAGCAATTATTAAGTAATGCTTAAGTAATGCTTAAGAAATGCTTAAGTAATGCTTAAGTTATATAGGAGTCAATCTCCTTCCAGTAAAAAAAAAAAACAGCAATAAAAAAGGCAATGCTTAAGTAATTTTGAAAAAAAATAGCAATAAAAAAGCAATGCTCTAACAATTATAACAAACACTGCAGTCTTATCATTAGTTGGATATTTTGTATTTAGTTTTATAAAAATAAAAAATAAATTATATCCTTTTTTTGAAACGTATAAAATGAACGCTGAAGAAATATTAAATGAACATAATATTGAAAACATAGATATTGATTCGAACGGATGTGAGACAAGCTCAAATGACAAACAAGAAAAAAAAAACGTGAAAGATTATCAGCCGTTGTTGCTGGTGGGGGTAGTAAGCAATATCTGGGTAAAGAATTACAATTGTCAGAAATTGACACAATGACACCAGAACAAATACACAAATTATATGGTAAATATGGAGCAAGATTAGGGGCCAGTATGACTAAGACTTTAGGAAACTCTTTTTTTAACTTATATGTTATGGGTGTATCAAAGTATTTCAACGTTGTTAATCCACCTAAACTAATGCAAGATTTAGAGGAAGATCATATGGAATGTATCTTGCTCCTTTTACTGCAATGTTAACAACAGCAAGACATATTGATTTCCAAAAAAAAGATGAAAATAATGACATAAAAAATGACGAGTGAAAATGAAACTAAAGAAGAAATAAAAGAATCTATCGAACGGTCCCCTTTTAAAAAACCTCAACAAAAAATCCAAAACGAGTAGCCGCTGGTAGAAAAGGTGTAGAAGCAAGAAAGCTAAAAGCTGAATTAAAAAGAAAAGAAGCAGAAAAATTAAAAACATAGAATTAAAACAAGCTGGTGAGCTTCAAGTAACAAAAGATGATAAAACTACGGATTCTTTTTCAACAGACGGATACACTCCGAACAAAAATTACATATTACCATTATGTTTATCAATTGTAGTAGGTGGATTGGGGTTGTTTTTTTATAAACAAAGAGAAAAAATCATGTTTGGTAAAGAAAAACGAAGCGAGCAAATCCCTTTAGAAAAACCAGAAAAACAAAAAAAAGTAATTGACCCTTTTGAATTTAACTTTTTTTTAATGGGAAAAAAAAATAGATTCAATTATAGACATGTTAATTTTTTCAGCATTCTCTTTATCAGCTATAAATGTTTCTTTTAAATTATGTAAATTATGTGAATTATATGAAAAAAGAAATAAAACATGATAAATTTGAAAAAAAACGGAAGAATTAAAAGAAGAATTAAAAGAAGAATTAAAAAAAGAAGAGTTAAAAAAAGAAATAGAAGAATGGGATAAATAAAAAAATAAAAAATTAGAACAGAAATAAGAAAAAAATTAAAATTTCATATATAAAAATGGCAACACCAAAAGACGGAAAACAAATAGCAAATATGTTATATCATGCTGGAGTGGAAACATTATTAACAGTTGGATATGCAGAAATAGGTAAAAAAGCATTTAGAAGGTGAGCACCAAAAGTAGATTTTAACATGAATGATATTTTTATGTTATCCATTGATATACTGCTTGCAATGGCAACAAAAGACATGTTAATTAAGCAAGGCATTATACCTGCTGATATTATGAAGTAATAAACAAAAACTGATTTTTAGTTATATAAAATGGCAAGTGCTTTGGCAATGATGTTAGGAGGAGCAATAACAAATGCTTTTGCATTTTCAGGGAGTAATTATTTATTTTCACATATGGGTAGAAATGCAAATGAAGAGAAAATAAGACATGATAAAGCTACAGAAAAATAAAAAAAGACAAAAGAAGAATGGAATAAAAGAAGAACACAAAGATTAGATTTTCTTAATGAACAATTAAGAAAAGAAAATCATGCAGTTCAAACTTTTGATGATGTTGATCAAGCTGTGCGAGAATATTATAATGTTACGGGTAAACAATTAAATTCAGATTTAGATCTTAAACCAGAATTAAGTGATTTTTATACTCCATCAGAAGATCAGAAAAATAGAGAGATTGCATTTTTATAGGAGGTATGGCATTAACTGGTTTTGTTGCTTGAAAATTAAAATAAATTAATAATTAATATTTTCTACATGTATGTATAAATCATTTGGATTAATATTATACTGGTCTAGCATATCCGAATCAATTTTAGAAGTATTATATGGATGCATTATTTCAAATGAATCTGGTTCTTTTCTTTTTAGTAAATTAATATTTGCAGAAATTTTTTTATTTTGTTTTTTATCTTTGGGAATAAATATTCCTTTACCTATTTTTTTTTCCATGGTTTATCTACTTCTGCTTCAACTTCTATATTATTATACATTTTATTCAATTCATTTGGTTTTAACATCTCTTTTTGATATCCTTTAAATGTTTGTTTTGTAATAATTCCTCCTTTATTATTTAATGCATAACATAATTTTATTTTTGGAGCTAAAAATAATCCATAAAATATTTTTCCATCACCAAAATCATTAGATAATTTACCTAAATCTGTTTCATGTAAGTAACCTTTATTTTTTAATATTTCTACGCATTTTTCTTCTACGTAGATTGAATCGGTGTCGGTATAATAAATTTCTGTTCTTTTAAATCCATCTATTTCTAAAATTACATCATTCATTATTCTTTTAGAATGAGATAAAATAAAACTTCCTAATTGTGAAGGCATTAATATTTTTGGTAAATCATCACCAATATCTTCTTCTATATAATATAAATTATTATTAAGCTTCTCGTATTTTATATCATCTGTATAATTTTTTTTTAATGTTTCTTCACTCTATAAATGATTTTTAGTGTTTATTTCTTTTTGTGCCATCTTACAATAGAGTGAATTTAACAATAGCTTAACTAAAGCATATCCTACTATATTTTTTTCCCTTTTAAACTTAGCTTTTAAAGAATACAACTCTAATAAAAATTCTCTAAAAGGATTTATTTTAAAGTTTTCTTCAAATATCATACCATCAAATATTTTTTGTATTCTTCCACCACATCTAACAATCTCTTGAATATCTACAGATGTTAAAATATCACAAAATTGTCCTGTTCTTGATCTTAATACTTCTGGTTCTTTTTTCCTTCAAATGTTACAAAATCTTTACAAAATATTGGAGTTAAGAACATATCATCAGGATATTCATAAAGTATTTTAAATATTCCAGTTAGGTGTAAATGTTTGAGTATTAAATTTATCTAATATTTCCTTTTCTTCTGTTTTTTTTTAAATTTCCTAATTGATTCCATTCTAGGATATTCTGAATCTAAATCTGACATTGCAGATGGATATAAAGAGTTTACACCTAATACTGTCATCATATATTTTTTATTTGATTTGTTTAATTCATTTGTTATGTTATTAAATAATTCAGATTTTTATCTAATTTATTACTCTTATCAATTAATTTAATTATATTTTTTAATTTCTTTGGATCTCCAAAATATTTCTTTAATATTTTCTTTATTTCTTCACTATTATCAAATTTTCTAATATTAGCAGCTACTCTTCCACCTTTTACACTTTTTCTAATTAAATATCTAGTATATTTATCTGCAGAAGAATATATTAAGTCTTTATTTTGATTCATTTTATTCATCCATGGCTTAAAAGTTAAAGCTGGAAGAGATAAACTAGTCTGCATATTTACCCCTGATATATTTTCCATCATTTCATTATATAACATCATACAACATGCTAATGATAATACATCGTTTTTTAAATATGGTAACCATTCATCTTGTTTCTCTTTATAATTATCTTTTGTTATCGTATCAATTTCAAAATTTATTTTTCTTCAATTTTCAGGAATATTAAAACTTTTTCCCCACTTTAATAAACTATCCTTGACATGTTGCATAGTACATCTTAAAGATATTAGGATAGATTTTTACTTTAATAGATTTATCATTTTTTTATTAGTTTTGTTGCTCCGTATTTTTTTTTAACCAATTAACCCATTTTTCTGTAATATGTGGATTTTCTAAATTCACATTTAATAATTCACTTCCCTTCTTTAATGGAGGAGATTTAGTTAAAGGTATATTTTCAATAATTAATTCAGAATCATAACCCGATCCATTATGTGCATATAAAAGAATTTCCGAATTATAAACTTTTTCTCCTAGATATTTAAAAAATTGTTGAATACAATCTTCACCTATGAAATATTTAATATGTTTATTAAGTAACCTATTTAATTGTTCTTCTCGAAGATTTTTTACAATACTGTTATCTTCGTTTTTTATATGATTACAAACACAACCTCGGAATAATTTTAAGTTTATTGAAGCAATAGCATACGGAATATGTTTTCCATTTTCATCTTGATAAATTTCTATATCATAAACATAAGTTTGTTTAATAATATTATCATCTTTTACTCCTTCTTTATCTAACAATTTAACATATTTTACTAACTCTTCATCTATTTCTTTCCACTGTTGTTTATAATTATCTTCAATTTCTTTTATTGCTTTTCTTTTATTGTTGATATCTATTAAACAATAATGACCTATATGATGATTGTAAGGATTATAAAAAGATTGAACTTTTTGTTCTTTATTATTTTCTTTGTAACAAAATTGTTTGTATAATGTGTTAACTTCTTTTTCATGACTTTTTAAATTATTACTTTCATCACTATTTAACCATTTATAACATTTTAAAAAACATTGATTTTCTATAGGAATATAACAATACTTTCCTTCATATTCTTTAATTGAATATTGAAATGTTGTTCCGTCACCTTTTTTTGATTTGTTAACTTTCTTAAATTTATCTATTCCATATTTTATTTTTCCAATAAAAAGCATGTCATCCATTTCTGATGATTGCTCGAAAGAGTTTATATAACCATTAAGTTGATTAATACTTGAAAAATACACTTTACTTGTATATTCTTGATATTCTTCACTATTATTCAATTTTATTTGTGCTTCTAATTTTACAATATATCCTTCGTTTAATAGATTTATTATTTGTTGTATAACATAACTAAAAGTATCATTTTCAATGTTAATAGAATATTGAAAATCATTTGTAAGAGTTTTCAATTTATTGGAATAATAGTCTATGTTTCTTTGATAAAAATCTTTATCTTCTTCACCAGCGGATTCTATTTTATCTTTATTATATTTTAGTTGCTCCTCATATGATTTCTTTAATCTTGAGTATCTCAAATTTCCATATACTTTATCTCCTTTATATTTTATTGTTCTTCTGGTTATTTTTTCTTCTATGTTTTCAAGATTATCTATTTCATTATTGTATAAATCGATATATTTATTTTTTGATTTATCTGTTTTAGAATTATTTATTTTTTCTTCATATTCATTCAGTTTTCTTTTTATAAATTTCTTTTTGAATAATAAGGAACTGTTATATTCTTTTAATTCTTTTTTTTCTTTCTTTTGTTTGGAAATAACTTTTGATCTACATTCTTTACATTGTGATTTAACACCGTTTTGGTTAGATGAATCTTTATTATATTCACTAAAAGGTTTATTAACTTTACACTTGCTACAAACTTTGGTCTTTTTAGGGCCCATTTTGTAAGGATAAATCTTAATTATATTGTTTTCTCTGATATAAAATCCAATAAGAAGGATTTCTAAGTATTAATTCTTGATAAGATTGTTTATATTTTTCTTTGTTATTTTGATAATGATTTTGTTTTATAGGCTTTATACATTGTTTACACGCACATTTAACTCCCATTGGTTTATCCTTTGCTTTATTATATTCACTTAGTAACTTTAATTCATTACATTTTGAACAATTTTTTTTTCTGTCATTTTTTAAAAAAGAATTTTTATTTATTTAAAATGGTGTTTACAAATCTAACAAATAGATTAGCAGATGAATGACATTATAAAGTTGTAAAACTTTTTCCTAACAGACGTGTTTATGCTCATTCTGTTGATCAGACATAGGCAGTTGATTTGGTAGATATGCAAAAATATTCAAAACAAAATAAAAACTATAAATATTTATTAGCAGTTATAGATGTATTTAGTAAATATGGTTGGTTAATTCCATTGAAAAATAAAACAGGAGTAACAGTAAGTGAAGCATTTAAAACATTATTTAAAGAAGGAAAACCAATGTATATTTGGTCAGATAAAGGATCAGAATTTTATAATCGACAAGAAAAAGAATTGTTAAAAGATAATAACATAAAGTTATATTCAACTGAGAATGAAGAAAAATCTATTGTAGTAGAAAGATGGATAGGAACAATGAAATAACATATGTTTAAATATTTTACTGCCACTGGAACATTTAAATATTATGATGTATTGGATAGATTAGTTAAAAATTTTAATAATACAGTGCATTCTTCAATTAAAATGACACCCGTTGAGGCAAGTAAATTAAAAAATGAATGAACAGTGTATAGAAATTTATATCCAGAAAAAGAAGAAAAGATTAAAAGACCTAAATTCAAAGTAGGAGATAGAGTAAGAATAACAAAAAAGAAAGGTCATTTTGAAAAGGGTTATACAACTCGATGGACAAAAGAAATATTTTTAATTGAAAAAGTTTTAAATACAAACCCTATTACTTATAATATAAAAGATTTAAAAAATGAAGAAATTATAGGTTCTTTTCATGAACAAGAATTACAAATGACTAAATTTTAGATTTTTTTTCTCACTTTTTCCCGTGTTACTCTTTTCCCTTCGCTGTACTTCCGGCTGTTTTTTTTCTCACTTTTTCTCCTTCGCTGAACCTCCGGCTCTCAATTTTTTTTTCTCACTTTCCCCCACCAAACTCTTTCTCCTTCGCTGAACCTCCGGCTCTCAATTTTTTTTTATTACTTTTCCCTGTGTGACTTTTTCTCATTCGCTGAACCTCCGGCTCTCAATTTTTTTTGGAGGGGGTGCTAAAACTTTTTTTGTTATTCTATAACCCTATACTGGTTATGCATATCCCATGGGCTTAGCGTAGCGGCGCCACGGGATATGCATAACCTATAACTACTCCGGGGGGGCACAACATAACTTCAATTTTAAAATTTTTTACCAGCATAGGCGGATTCAAGGTTGAGGTTCCTGGGGTTTGAACCCCCTTTCCTTTTTTGGACGATGGTATATTTTTTTAATCAGTATCCTGACATTTTACTAAGAAATACCCCTCCTTAAAAAATAATTTCGAACTTCTCTCCGCTCGGCCAAATTTACTTTCCGTTCTCATTGGAACCCATTTTTCAAATTGTCTGGATCCACGCATGACCAGTTCTCCCTTTTCAGTGTTGGTTAAAATAGAACACAACACATACATAACGCTGCATCAAGCTGCGGTGAATAGCGTAGTCCTGGATAACAGGTTAACGAACTATGCTGAAATGATCTATTTCTTCCAGAAAATTTGGTAGCGGCAATGAAATATCCGGTTTGTAATTTTCATGAGTTCAGATTTTCCTGTTACTGAGCTGTGTATTATCAAAAAGGTCTTTGTCAATGCGAAACCAAGGAATGTCATCACCAAACTTATGAAACGTTTATCGTGTACAACAATTGCTCTGTAGCCTATGTATTCATTGGTTTTGGAGAAAAAAAAGTTTCAGGAGATCATGATCTAAGCGAAGAAGTAAAGGAACTTTAGAATTGCTAAATTTGGCTTGAAGTTCATATTCCTAGCACAATTATTTTAATGTGTAACTGTTAAGAAATGGTAACATTATATTGAGAGTTTTGTAAAGGGACGGGGAGGGGGCTCTCATTCCGGAAACCCGACTGCATTTTTACTAAATCCGAAACGACAAGGAACTTAAAACAGATGAAATCCCGATTCCTGGTGCATTTATTTCTCGAAATCCCGGGCTTAAATGATAGAAATCCAAAATTCCAGAGCTTAAAACTCCTGTTTTATGTGTGATCCATGATGATGACACATAAATTGTCGAAATGTCACAATTACTGAATGTAGCAAAACGGTAGAAACGAATTGCTATAAAAACGTTTACAATTATGCAGTCTTAGGTTATAGTACTTCAAGTTATTTTTAAAATTATCTAATTATTAAATGTTCAATGAATTAAAACTATAGGTACGTAATGAAAGTGTCATTAATTTGTCCAGTCGTGATAAGGTACCCTAATTATGCCATTTTAAATAATTTGCTTTAAAAGACATACTAAATAAACAAAGCTTTTCTTTGATGTTGGTTTTTGAAGAAATCTGTGATCTTTGTCTTGTCAGTCATTGTTGTACAATCAACCCGATCAGTTAATAAAGATCAATACTTAAATGGTTATAGAGACCAAGTATTTACAAGTTGTACTGAAGGTCAAAGGTTGATCCTTAATTTCAACAAAAAAAAACGTCACTTGTGCCGGGGAGCACGTGCCCCCTTTGTCCAATGTTGGATCCGCCACTGTTAATATAATATCCGTTGTTTCGGGGGTGTAGTATGGTATCCGTATTACACGGGCGTGTAATGTGAAATCCGTATTACATGGGGTGAAATATGGATTTTTCAAAATGGTGACTGACGAATTTCCAATTCAGTGAATAGATTCACAAATTTTGGAATAACTTTACAGACTTTACAGACTCAAATTATAAATCAATCTATTAGTTAACTTGGAACAGATATTATTTCTTGCGGATTTTATTGTACACCCGTCATAAGCTTCTAGCAAATATGTAGTTATGCCAGTTAATAACCCGCGTTATGAACATAATTTTGTCGTTCTGCGAAGAAAGAAAACATTGGTAGCAAGAAGTTGAATCACTTTTAAGGTATTCCAGGACCCTTTCCCATATATAGACATTGACAGTGAATATTATTTTTTTTCACATAAATCTGTTTTGACGAATTTTCATTCACACTGTGAAAACCACACTTGCATTTGCATGATCTTGTGTAAAATATCGCAAAGCAATTTATTTACTTTTTTTCACTACAAATGTGTTTCCACATACCATTCATTTTCTTTTCCTTTGAAAGTACACATTCTGTAGAATTAGAAACACCAAACAAGGAGAACTATTTGTTGAAATGGAAAACACACACGAAAGAAAAAAGTGAGGTGGCAAAATCCTTTTTTTTTCTCATGGATATACGCATAAGTTAATATTTTATTGTTTCAGTTTAGTACATGAAAAGGGGTCTATTTGTAGAGACTTTGTCTCATGTGCATTCACTCCATATACGTACATTCACCATCTACTTTGACTTTGTTTAACAAAAAAAAATGATGTCCAAAATGAAACGAACATTATTCCTTTGAAACCAACTCCGTTGAAAAGGACACAGACTAAATTACACCTATGTTACATCATTATATTTTCTATGAAATACAAAAAGAGTAAAACGTGTCAATGTGTTGAGAATATGATAAATAGTTCATGTTATGATATTTGACATGATATTTTTTCATATCATGTCCCATACCATCCGTCGACCCATATAAGCCCTTAAACCTTCGGCCCTTGGGCTAATTTGGAGTTTCGGGATGATATGGGATACGATATGAGTAATGTCTTATAGTAATCTCTATTTATGTCTATTTGCAAGCTCTTGTATTTCAAAGGCAATAGAAGGGTTAAGAGAGAAATTGATTAGTTTTTACACTTCAAATACATAAAATTTAGTATGTGCTAAAATATATTTTTGCTTCTACAAATTAATATCTGAGTTTTGTTTCTTGATTCGTTAGAACTAAAAAAACATATTTTGCAAACATTACATCAAAACTATGTGAAGATATCTTAGAAAAAAAATAATGCAACGAGCCCAAAGGGGACGCTACCGTCAGCAAAGGATACTTTGCATAAATTGAGTAATTCCATTGCTTGTTGTGTTTATATCTAATCTATTTGTTTCAAATTTTGATTTATATGTATTCAGGCTCTTTTATATATGCCTTAATTTTATATTTATGTGACTCTCCGACTCATTATACACTTTTTCTTGTACTGTGATAAAATAAATTATTGTGTATTTCAACATATATTATCCGATATTTACACAAGCAACCGTTTTTTTATCACATGACGTCCTTGATTAAAATTATAGACATTGAAATGGAGACTTCCAACTTTTTCAGTGTTTATTTATACTCTGTATTTAAAAAAACAGTTCAAACATTAAAGAACGAATTAGGAGATAATTTCAGGTAAAAAGGAAGGAATTCAGTAAGGGGACCAGTTTGTTTATCTGTGTGATAGGTAAAATAAGGATTGACTGTGCTGCATGATAAGACGTAAAGTATCCAAGTCAATCACATTTTCATGTCATTTACTCTTTGTAGTCTTTCACATGTTTCAATAGATAATTAAAAAATGTTTAGCACTTCACAATAATTTTTGGCAATTTTTTTAAAAGATGAATTTTTTCCCATTCTATGCAGACACTATGAACTTTAAAGGGGGTTAATTCCTTGCTTCAGTAGCCGTTACTAAAAGAGCGACTATTAAGCGATCCGTCAGTCGTCAACGATCAGTCATCAGTGATCGATCAGTCAACAATCCGTCAAAGTCTGACGCATAGGAAAAGTATTCACGTATTTGACGGATACAATACGTAAATTACGTGACTGACGGATGATTGATCGATCCTATCCCTAAATGACTGATTGATAGCCTTCCGTCATCTTTCTAGTTAATACATTTTGCGAAATGATAATTTCGTTTCATCACAAAAATGAATTTAGAATTGAGATATATAAAAATTATTATAACACCCTAGGTATATTTAATCCGTACGTTAAGGTTAATATTATTTTTACTTGATGTTTCTGCTTGTACGTAGGAACGAATGCATTAAAATTTGGAAGCACATCTGATTTGACCAATCGTCGAAAATAGACCAATTAAAAAAAATATTAAGATAATTGATACAACTGGTTAAACGTTAATTGTTAGACAACAACAGGAATGCAAATAAGAGCGAAACAAAAATTGAATGACGAAAAAAAAACAAAAACAAAACAAAACAAATGATTTGACGAATTCATACACGAAAGACTGGGAAATCCTTCTTTTCAAACACTAAATATGCTAAAATTTATTTAAATTGTGATTCATCAGGGACTGTACCTTGTAATGTATAGTGCCTGGATTCATGAAATAAAAAATCTTTGAAAGGAATATGATGAATAAAATTTTCAAAACATTTAAATTGTTTTGGTCATTTTTATAGACAGAGTTTAAACAGCACTCTAAAAATCTAACTTTTCAAGCCTTAAATATGTTAAAATTCATTAAAATTGTGTTTCACAAAAGATAGAACTCTTTCAAAAGGATATGATGAATAAAATTTTCAAAACATTTAAATTGTTTTGGTTATTTTTATAGACAGAGTTTAAACCACACTCTAAAAATCTAACTTTTCAAGCCTTAAATATGTTAAAATTCATTAAAGGTGTGTTTCGCAAAAGATAAAAGTCCTTTGAAAAGATATGATGAATAAAATTTTCAAAATATTTAAATTGTTTTGGTCATTTTTATAGACAGAGTTTAAACCGAAGACTATGCATCTAACTTTTAACCCTTAAATATGCTAAAATTTATTAAAACTGTGATTCGCAAAAATGAAAAACTCCTGTCAAAGGATTGCATGAAGTAAAATTTTCAAAAAACTGAATTGTTTTGGTCATTTGTAAAGATTGAGTTTAAACTGCACACCAAAAATATGATCTTTCAACATAAAAGAATGCTTAAATTCATTAAAATTGTGCTTCGCAAAATATAAAACTCCTTCAAAAGGATATGATGAATAGAATTTTCAAAATATTTAAATTGTTTTGGTCATTTTCATTGGCAGAGTTTAAACCGCATTCTAAAAATCTAACTTTTCAAGCCTTAAATATGTTAGAATTCATTAAAATTGTGTTTCGCAAAAGATAAAACTCCTTCGAAAGGATATGATGAATAAAATTTTCAAAACACTTAAATTGTTTTGGTTATTTTTAAAGACAGATTTTAAACCGCACTCTAAAAATCTAACTTTTCAAGCCTTAAATATGTTAAAATTCATTAAAGGTGTGTTTCGCAAAAGATAAAACTCCTTCGAAAGGATATGATGAATAAAATTTTCAAAATATTTAATTGTTTTGGTCATTTTTATAGACAGAGTTTAAACCGCACCCAAAAAATCTAATTTTTCAAGCCTTAAATATGTTAAAATTCATTAAAATTGTGTTTCGCAAAAGATAAAACTCCTTCAAAAGGATATGATGAAAAAAATTTTCAAAACATTTAAATTGTTTTGGTTATTTTCATAGACAGAGTTTAAACCGCACTCTAAAAATATAACTTTTCAAGCCTTAAATATGTTAAAGTTCATTAAAGGTGTGTTTCGCAAAAGATAAAACTCCTTCGAAAGGATATGATGAATAAAAATTTTCAAAATATTTAAATTGTTTTGGTTATTTTTAAAGACAGATTTTAAACCGCACTCTAAAAATCTAACTTTTCAAGCCTTAAATATGTTAAAATTCATCAAAGGTGTGTTTCGCTAAAGATAAAACTCCTTCGAAAGGATATGATGAATAAAATTTTCAAAATATTTAATTGTTTTGGTCATTTTTATAGACAGAGTTTAAACCGCACCCTAAAAATCTAATTTTTCAAGCCTTAAATATGTTAAAATTCATTAAAATTGTGTTTCGCAAAAGATAAAACTCCTTCAAAAGAATATGATGAAAAAAAATTTCAAAACATTTAAATTGTTTTGGTTATTTTTATAGACAGAGTTTAAACCGCACTCTAAAAATATAACTTTTCAAGCCTAAAATATTTTAAAGTTCATTAAAGGTGTGTTTCGCAAAAGATAAAACAATTCGAAAGGATATGATGAATAAAATTTTCAAAATATTTAAATTGTTTTGGCCATTTTTATAGACAGAGTTTAAACTGCACCCTAAAAATCTAAGTTTTAACCTTAAATATGTTAAAATTCATTAAAATTGTGTTTCGCAAAAGATAAAACTCCTTCAAAAGGATATGGTGAAAAAAAATTTCAAAACATTTAAATTGTTTTGGTTATTTTTATAGACAGAGTTTAAAGCGCACTCTTAAAATCTAACTTTTCATGCCTTAAATATGTTAAAATTCATTAAAATTGTGTTTCGCAAAAGATAAAACTCCTTCGAAAGGATATAATGAATAAAATTTTCAAAACATTTATATCGTTTTGGTTATTTTTAAAGACAAAGTTTAAACCGCACACTAAAATCTAACTTTTCAAACTTCAATATACTGAAATTTGTAGATATTGTGTTTCGCAAAAGATAAAACTCCTTCGAAAGGATATGATGAATAAAATTTTCAAAAAATTTAAATAGTTTTGGTCATGTTTATAGACAGAGTTTAAACTGCAGACTAAAAATCTAACCTTTCAAGCCCGAAATATGTTAAAATTCATTAAAAATTGTGTTTCGCAAAAGATAAAACTCCTTCGAAAGGATATGATGTGAAATATTTCAATTGTTTTGGTCAATTTTATAGACAGAGGTTAAACCGCACACTAAAAACTTACTTTTCAAGACTTAAATATGTCAAAATTCATTAAAATTATGTTGTGCAAAATATAGAACTCCTTTGAAAGAATATGATGAATAAAATTTGCAAAAAATATTGTTTTGGTCATTTTCAAAGATTGAGTCCAAAACGCAGACTTTGTATTATGCCCAGATCTCATTCGCAAATACATGTAAACGATTTAGATTGAAACGTAATTTAATCAAACTGTTTCTTTATATTCGAAAAATATGTATCTAACAACCTGTAAACACACGAGAATAATATTATGTTTATTCGTTTTGCCTTAAAATTCCAAATATTTACGTATCCATCATACGTGATTTACTGATTGATACAACACGTAATTGACGGATTCGATTAGTAAAATACGTTTACATCCGTAAAATACGTACACATCCGTTATTCATGGATCCGTCATCGATCAGTGAAAAATCAGTCATCAATCAGTCAAAAATCCGTCATCAATCAGTCAACAATCCGTCATTAAGTAACGGCTACTGATACAAGGACTGTATCCCCACTCTTCCCTTATAGCTCAAAAGGAAGGCGGTCATGCATATATAAACTTTTTATTTTTAGAAGTGCAAATAAAAGTTCCTGAACAACAAGAATTGTTTTTGATCTGATCATTGTTAGAACGTACTATAAATCTGAAATATATAAGCATTGTGGGTAATGGGAAATGAATTCCTGCCTTGTTCCCTTCAAGCTATGCTTTTTGTACGTTTATGTTGTCGTTAAGTATGCCTTTATGCAACAATTTTATGATTATAACCTAAATTGATTACATTACCTCCATAGCCAGATATACAAAAATATTGTGATTGCCAAAAATATTACAGATATGCTGCATCCGATTATGGATATCAAGGTTAAGGCAAGCAAATGGGCAGCCGGCTGAAAAATAGTTAAAAATTTGCTTGCTTTATAATATTGTTAAGGTCAACATTTTTATAGGTTTAACAGTACTAGTGATTAAGTTTTGTTGCGTGCTTGTATGTTTTTATTGATTTGTTTTGTCTTTGTAAGGAGGTCAAAAATTGTATTTCATATGTATTGCCATGTTTTTTTTCTTTTCTTTTTTTTAATTTTTGATATTTGTTTTCCTTTCTTACCTTTTTCTTCTCTGTTCGTTTGCCAATGCGCTTTAACATGCAGTATATAATTTTATTTTTGTAAAGTTTTTATATTGTATCTATGTAATTATCTGGTATTCTTGTCAGTCATTGGAATTTAAATCAGTTCAACAATCCAGTTCAGACAGAGCAGGAAGAAAACGTCATGTACAACAATTGCAATTGTATATATTAATTTTTAATTGTATGTTCAACAATAACTATCAATGAAAATGAGATTCAAAAGGGATAAGAATTTACAAAATCATGGTCAGATTTTGCTTCATCTGATACTTTCGCCTTTACATTACTTTTGTGTTTGTCTTAATACCTTATGTCTGCGATATTCATACTTATTTTTATACATTATATTGCATCATCTGACAGTTTGATATCTCATATTATTCCGGCATCTGAAACACTATGTTACGCTGGATGTTTACTTCTCCAAACAGCAATTAAATGTATATCAGAAGGCAGAGCTTTATGAACTAAATATGAATTTAAAATTTCAACCATATGTAGCTCATTTGCTCTATTCGATCTTTATATCTAGAGAACGATTATCATTGTTGACACTGTGTGAAATGATATCTTAGCAAAGGTTGGAGGGAAGTAACATTAAAATCATATAAAGATAAAACTATGTTTTCCTTTTCAGAGCTACATCCTACATTTAAGAGTTCTTGGCGCTATTGATTCTTAGTGTTCTTTGCATTTTTCAGATTGTATCGTATTCGTTTTCTTTTTTAATTTGAATTATTTACCAGAGTCAAATTGGTTTCTTGTTCAACGTTCAACGTTCAACATTCAATTTTTTTTTTCAGTTCAACGTTCAACATTCGCAGTTCAACGTTCAACATTCAATTTTTTTTTCCAGTTCAACGTTCAACATTCGCAGTTCAACGTTCAACATTCAAAATTTTTTTTCAGTTCAACGTTCAACATTCAAAATTTTGTTTCAGTTCAACGTTCAACATTCGCAGTTCAACATTCAAAATTTTTTTTTTCACTTCAACGTTCAACATTCGCAGTTTAACGTTCAACATTCAAAATTTGTTTTCGGTTCAACGTTCAACATTCGCAGTTCAACGTTCAACATTCGCAGTTCAACGTTCAACATTCAATTTTTTTTTCAGTTCACGTTCAACATTCGCAGTTCAACGTTCAACATTCGCAGTTCAACGTTCAACATTCAATTTTTTTTTTGTCTCTAATTGAAGCATAATTATGGTTAGAATTTCCTTCTTGAGTTTATTACAAAGGGGGCATAATGGTGGAGATGCCATACTTTTCGCATTAACGTCATAGGGCGTGCCCACTCTTAATATCAAAATTGAACAAATCAAAGGTTTCCTTCTTTTTTTTCAAATAACAAATCGAAATGCGATTAAAATATGTCTGTAAAGCGTTAACAAATATTTTAGGTACATGTTATGTTAATGTCTTTACTAACATGGGGTAATAGAATAATGCCATTTTATCAATATCTTTACCCTTTTGTGGTTCATTCTAATGCAAATACTTACTGTTTTTGCAGGACTCATCAATATTGCAAAATTTGTAGTGTGATAATATTCACATTTTGTTGACGTATTGGTAGAACTTAAAAGTTTTGAACCTGTTGTTGACCATGCCCCATGAGTTGAGCCACTGAAATACAAGAATAAATCGCACAATTCATGTACACAATATCATACCAATTAACAGAAATAGATAAATAAAATCTAAAAAAAATCGTTGAATGGAACAGATACAGTAATGCATATTTTAATGTGGAAAAGCGTTTATTTTAGAACTTTTTTAATTTTTCGAATTCCGTGCACTATCTTTTTTGTTTTGTATACATTTGTGCTACTTTGACCGATATTGATTATGATAATAGACAATCCCTTACCAACACCAATAAGAAACATTGATGTAGCGTTGTCTGATTATCTAATAAGTGAATTCGAATCAAGCTCGTGCGAGGGACTCTTAAACTAACTATGAGGATTGAGTGTTTGTTCTCTGTTCAAGGCTTCATGTCGACTTCAGAATAAATAACAAACATAAAAGCATTTGAACTTGAGAAACTTACCATGTATTTGCGGGAATTATGCCTCGTGAAATTTATTTCTTATGCCTTTATTTGTTCTGTCACGATAAAATTTATCCCTCCTGCAGTGTGCAATCCGTAAATAGATTCTCTGAGCATGAGATGTATGGTCTGTATTTTTCTTCGATTATTGTATACTTATTCATGTGAGAATTGCTCACATAAATTCACCATTAAAGTTGCAATTTTAAAATGTGAACAGATATTTTGCGCCCACTACTGTTAACTAACTCCATGGGCGACTTTTGTCAATAAGTCCTATTGTCGCTCAAAAGATGACTACCTTCGATATTTTTATACTTGTTGACAATCCATCATAAATTCTAATGTATTTAGCGTTGTTCCACATTTAGTAAGTGAAATCTGCTGAAGCCGATGCTAGAGGTCGTCTTGAACTTACTGTGAGGTAAAAGTGTTTGTTCATTGTTGTTGGCATCATAGTAACTTCAAGATGAAGAACAAAAGAGCAATGTTTTATTTAATTCAGCTTAACGTATTCACGTATTTAACAATATCGATTTTGACTTTATTCCAGATAGACTCACTGACAGTATGGCTGCTGCTGTCGACAGAGCAGGACATCACTAGACTTTCGGAGCCCCTGATTTCAGTCTCGCTTTTATGGGGATTCACAATCTGAGTGCCTTGGTTTTGAATGTTGCGTGTTTTATTTCTGCGTCTAGAAACTGACAAATATTATTGTTTTTCTACGTTCTTGTTTAAACCATGTCTCTTAACTTGATTTTCGTATTAACAATCTGTGTTCGTTGGATATTGTTCAGCTGTTGTTGATTTACATGTAAATATAGGTACTTTGTTCCATATATCTACTCCATATCCCTTTTTATTCAAAACATTCAACAGACAGCGTTCAGTAGAATTTGAAGCATAAAATAAATCCCATTCTCATTCACCGTGCACTTCAGATTCAGAACAATCAATAGACATTATCTCAAAACAATTCAAATAACAGTTTTATTATTAGTACCACATTTAGTTCGATCCGTATAAAAATCAATGACCGTCAGGTAAAGTTATACTTGTTGCCGGAGTATGTTCATTCATCCGAGTTGCATATGTCTACTTAATGTAGTGGACCTGGGGTAGGGGAGATAACTCCTTTTTCTGTGCAAGTTTCTTCTTTTAATTGGGATGAATTAAATAAAAGATGTAGAATATTCATCACATATAGAAATAAATATTCATGTAATCAGGAAATTGAAATCCTTTTATAAAATACTTCAAAGTGCCTACATTAAAAATAATAAGTTTTAAATGGTATCCTAGAAATATTAAATAAATGAGAGTAAGAATTTCATATAGGGAGGTAATTCTTTCTGCTTTGCGTTCAGAATTTAGGAATATTAAGACTTTTTATGCAGTTTTCTAAACATTGTGAAGATACGGCAATTCTTATAAAATTTTTATATAAGTCATATGTGCGGAGGACCTTTGATTTCCCAGTTTTAAGTGAAAACTGAATGCCAGAATTATCATCTAGAAGACATTTAATGAAGCTGTGTTTTCGGCAATTTTTGACAACATATTTTCTTTTTTATTGCAAATCAACACTTACATTACTTAATGTATGCTTATGATCATTATTCTGTCATATTTAAGTCAACATGTTTCTATGAAGAGGTTTGTCAATTTTAACCTTTTTTTTGCCTATTCTTATACATCTACAATTTTTGGGTAACTCCGGGTCTACTACCTTAAGTAGTTGAATTTGAAAGAATGAGCTGAAGGAAGAATATTTTTATGAAGCGCAGTAGCGCTGTATGGTTACAACATGCACACATCCCTTATACAACCCTATGAAGATACTACAATGAAACATTTTATTGCTTTAATAACGTTTTATAATTTTATAATATATATTTAAAATGCGCTTCAATTGATAAACCAGAGGCTCCCAGGAGCCTGTATCGCTCACCTGGTTTTCAGTTGCCACAATCAAGCTAACATTGTAAGTAATACAATTGAACTTCAGTCTCTCAAATTTTGGTAGCTCGTCAAAAATGCACATCTTGAACTGTATTTAAATCGGACAATGTTGAATTTTCCCGCCTTTTTTGGTGGCCATTTTGAAAATGGTGGTCAACGAGCACTTTTCAATACCGGTTTTGAAGCTGCAACATCAATATCTATTTGGAAACCAAATTTCATTGAAATCGGACAATGTTGAATTTTCCCGCTTTTTTTGGCGGCCATTTTGAAAATGGCGGTCAACGAATGATTTTTAACATCAGTTTTGAAGTTGCGACATCAATACCTTTTTGGAAACCAAATTTCATTGAAATCGGACAATGTTGAATTTTCCCGCCTTTTTTGGCGGCCATTTTGAGAATGGCGGTCCACGAACACTTTTCAATACCGGTTTTGAAGTTGCAACATCAATACGTATTTGGTAACCAAATTTCATTGAAATCGGACAATGGTGAATTTTCCCGCCTTTTTTGGCGGCTATTTTGAAAATGGCTGTCAACGAATAATTTTCAACATCAGTTTTGAAGTTGCGACATCAATACCTTTTTGGCAACCAAGTTTCATTGAAATCGGACAATGTAGAATTTTCCCGCCTTTTTGGTGGCCATTTTGAAAATGGCGGTCAACGAACACTTTTCATCACCGTATATGAAATCGCTACATCAATATCTATTTGGAAACCAAATTTCATTGAAATTGAACATGTTGAATTTTCCCGCCTTTTTTTGCGACCATTTTGAAAATGGAGGTCAACAAACAATTTCAAACACCAGTTTTCAAATTCACACAGCATGGCAAACATTTGATCAATTTATACTTAACCTTCATCTTCTATAGTTTTGGAAATAAAAGACGAAAAATATGAAAAATTTGAAAATTCCATGAAAAAAGGGCAATAACTCCTACAGGGTTTTTGGATTTTCTTCAAAATTTTAAGGATGGTAGATCTTGATATGCTGAACCTTTTTGCAATATATACTTGACCTCTATCTGTTACCCTTTCTGAAATAAAAAATAAAAAATGCACAAATTTTGAAAATTTTTCGGAAAAGGGGCAATAACTCCAAGACGGGTTTTCCGATATTCTTCAAAATTGCAGGGCAGGTAGATCTTGCTATGCTGATCACTTTTACTCCATGTCAGATTTTTGATATCTGTAACGGTTTTCGAGTTATTGGCCAAAAACTGCAATTTACCCCTATGTTCTATTTTTAGCAACGGCGGTCATGTTGTTTGACCTACCGCCTAATCGAACAAAATTTTGAGAAGCCATACTCTGGTGATGATTCAGGCCAAGTTTGGTTACATTTGGCCCAGTGGTTTCAGAGGAGAAGATTTTTGAAATTGTTGACAGACAGACAGAAAGACAGACGGACGACAGACGACGGACGCACAGTGATGGCAAAAGCTCACATGGCCTTTTAGGCCAGGTGAGCTAAAAACAGTAATTATGCCCTGGATGTAATGTCGGTCTAATACAGCGTTAATGACAGAGTTATGATGATATCAGAATGTAGTTACATAGAAGTATGAAACGCAAAATGTTTATGCACTCAATAAATGAGAACACCACAATTTCTTGAAGACTGCTGGAAATAACAAAATACCGATGTTACTGTAAATTTATTTTCTGCATCTGTGAATAGCATGTATTGAATTAAGTTACGAAAAGTCATGCATATTTTTTTAAGTACAAATATACTCAGAATAAACACTCGGTCAATAATATGGAATTTTCGTATTTTCTGAGCCAAAATATGAAGTTTAGATACATTATGCACAAAAGTGTTTGGATGAAAGCATCATATTTTGCTTTTAACATTGTTTTCTAACTGTGAACTACGAAAGTCTCTGATTTTACAAATCTGTCAGAATACTCCTTCAACCTATTCGGAAACCAGTCTTTGTAGAGACTTGTCTCATATTCAATTACTCCATATCCCTTCATATTTTTGGTGAAAATAGGAAATTTTTTAAATCAAGTATTGGGTGCACAAATATTTCCCCAAAATCAAAATTTCGATGCTCATACAAGAATGATTTAACTGTTAATTTCAGCGATTTTGAAATGATTATTTGAATTGTTGAAATCAAACAGCCCTTAAATACCTCAGGCATTCTCAACTAAAAATCAAACAGCCCATATATATATATATCATATATATATGACCAAGAACATATTTCTGTCATCTATGCAAATCATGACAAACTCAACCCGCCAATGCAAAAAAAGACTATCTTTAATTCTAGTAAGTGACGGAAACAGCGTTTCCGTGATCAGTTAATAAAATTTGTTCCTTTTTATCTATATCATTGTAAATGTACGTTTCTTAATTCACATGTACACTTTTGATTATTAGTGTATCTACTTACGGAACACTAAAATTCCAGAAACTGCATTCCGAGACTGTAAAATTTGTCTGAAACAATATCGGCAATAATTCACATAAATACATATCAATATTTAATAACTTAAGTTTAAAGTAAAATCATATTTATTTTGAATTTGAATACATTTTGATTCAAGAAAATGCAATCTTACCACCAACTATGTAAACCCCGTATATCTCTGTAAATAAAACAAATCCTTTTCTATGTTTACGACTGTATTGAGATTAAGAAAACCTTCCCGAAATCTTGCTTCATTACAACGACTTCATGTTTCTTGATAGTAATATGATTGTTCAAACTCTTGCATTAAAGGAGAAATACAGGTTACTCAATTTTATAAGCATTGGCTGCAATGTCATTCAATATGGAGTTACCTTTTCCAATTATTTATAATTCACTAGGCTAAGCATAAAAACTCACTTCACTTGATATATCTTAGATCAAAAACATTTTAACTGCCAGTATATTAATTTATTAAACTATTTTTTTTTTCATTAAGGTAGTACGGGAGTTTAAAACTGTGCATTATTCTTGCGCATCAGACAAAAAATGCAATTCACCATGGGAATGTTAGCGAAATGATTTTCGATGTCTTATCATTGTTAAATCTGATCAAATGTCTTACTTTTATTGGATAGCCGTGCAGAATATTGAAACTTTTTAGAAAATGCATGTTCTATTAAGGGGAGATAATTGTCATAGAAATAATGGGGATAAGATAAGTTTTTCGTCATATTTTCAAACATAAGATCGGTGACCCCCAGATATTTTTCTTCTAAATTGAAGGTAGGTATACTAACTAAAAATTTACCAAATTTTAAAATATTCGATCTGATGTAGCTTAAATAAATTTACACCTTTTTACATTTGCAAACCGATCTCATGCTTACATGGCCGGTGACCATCAATATTTATTAAATTATGCTTAGTCTATAAAAACAAAGAGAACGTCATCAAAATATCAGAAAATTCTAACTGACGGTTTTTACCACCTTAAATTTTCAATAGTTAATTAGCATATTTTTCACTAAAAGATGTAATGACAAATTTCAAAATGGAGATGCTGACATGATTTTTCTACATTTATCTTGAACTTAACTTTAAGTAGGTTTCTTCTATATCTTCTATTTAAATTCAACCTGCTATTTTTACATCGTTTGTATTAAATCAATAATCCTATGAAAATAATATGTTTGTCGCCGTTGAATTGCCAACGTTTAAACGATAGTAACCCTGCTTTTTAATGTAAAAAAACGAGTAGCAGAGCGTTTGTTTCTCTTCCTTTAAGTATAACAAACATGAAAAATAACTATCGTACTGACATTGTTACAAGGTATCAAAATAGCCACCTGCATATACAAATTTTATTTGAATACGGTAATTTGATTTTCGATACAAAAAACAATTCCTTTATGATAACTAAATACCAAAGTTACTGTGAATTTATTTTCTGCATATGCGCATTTCGACAACTTATGTCTCTTCAGTGCAGATAAAATCTAAACGTTTGGAAGACCATAAAATCAAATATATTAAAAAAACTGATAGAGAACAAATACCAAATATGATCCAAATGTAAAGCCAAAATCAGCTAAGGACAGAGCTTTGCGTGAGGGAGATACTCCTTAGTTTTCAATGAAATTTACAAAAATTTAGATATTGCAAGGTTTAAATTTTGAAATAAAATCGGCTTTCGGGTCAGCACCGAAGTACTGATTACTGGGCTGGTGAATACCCTCGGGGACTAACAGTCCACCAGCAAAGGCATCGACCCAGTGGTAACAAATAACTAAATACCGAAGTTACTGTGAATTTATTTTCTGCATATGCGCATTTCGACAACTTATGTCTCTTCAGTGCAGATAAAATCTAAACGTTTGGAAGACCATAAAATCAAATATATTAAAAAAACTGATAGAGAACAAATACCAAATATGATCCAAATGTAAAGCCAAAATCAGCTAAGGACAGAGCTTTGCGTGAGGGAGATACTCCTTAGTTTTCAATGAAATTTACAAAAATTTAGATATTGCAAGGTTT